>JADLZN010005359.1:0-100203 GCA_018155175.1 Sinocyclocheilus anophthalmus
TTTTGTGGGGTTGTCAGATCTCGCTACGCCAGCGTGTTGCTACACGAAGTTAATTATTGGAATGGTTCAGTAACTCACCATGACTTTGTATTCATTCTTCACCTAAAGCTGAAGTGAAGGGAAGATTTAGAGCTGGCAGTCTTCCAGCGTTCTGCTCCGTCTCTCTGGTTCCCTACATCAAACGGAGACCATATGCAGATCTCCAATACTGGAATATTTATGAAACTCAGACCAATCCCTCCTGTTGCGACGCCATTTCGGAGATGGAACTAGATGTTTTTGGAGGAATGGGACGTGGTGCTGTACTTCCTTAGCTATTCATAGAGCAATCTTGGTAATTGCACTTGGCAGAGAATGCACTAGCTGGCTTTTTAGGCAGCAGTCAGAGGTAAATTTGTTACTGTGAAATATGTCATAAGAAATCCTCCTGTGTGCAATGGAAAGGGCTTGGCTGATGAAAATCTTTCTCATGAGCATCAGCATTTCGTTATGAACTGGACTAGAGGTCGTATACGTGCAAACTCGTGCACATTTCCCAAGCTGAGAGCTTTTCAGTTTTAATCAATTGTTTTAAGTCCTTAAGTTTTACTATACCATAACTTTCCTTTGCATTGTTTTTAATTTTGTGTCTGACTTAAGGTCATTGCATTTCGTCCGAAATTTTCGCACGTTAAAATATAAACACGACTTCACGTTATGTCAATCACGTTTACACACTGCCTCCAAAATATTCGTCCGTCATAAAATAAATTTGGATCGGGTTCGATTTTCTGCATTTTCGCATCCGTAGCAAGCATTTTGAGAGGTGTTTTGACAGTTCAGAGCCACCGTACAAGTGAACGCCAAAATCCAGAATGGTGATTGTCAAGTTGATCCACTTCTTCTCGCTGCACAAAGCACTGTATAGGTCCTTGCACACTGAGTTCACGGAAATTGGTGGTCTTCTTTTTAATATGTGGCTCTAGTATCGCTAGCAAAAGCATCAAACTGAGCCACTGACACTGACCTGAAGTAAACTTTGAATTGCCCGTGATAATCCTGCTGCTCCTTAATAAGGAGGGTGAACTCTCCTTCCTCTCTATATCTCAGGATTGGATGGACCCAATATTTCCTTTCTTTTTTTAAGAAGCGAGAAGACAACAAAATCATCCTCACTGCTTGAAGACTCCATTTAGTGCTGTTTTGCGAATTTTTTTGCAACAGATTAATTAATACGCATCAAACTCAGTGTGCAAGGTTTCTGTGCATGACAAACTTTTAGGATTTCGAATACAAAAACGAATAACGAAAAATTCGGACTCAAGTGTGCAGAGACCTTACACTTCATGTTGCTGCCACCTTTTTATGTTAACCCTGGACTTAAAGGGGTCATATGATGTTGCTAAAAATAACATTATTTTGTGTATTTGGTGTAATGAAATGTGTTTATGCAGTTTAAAGTAAAAAAAACACATTATTTTCCACATACTGTACATTATTGTTTCTCCTCTATGCCCCGCCTTTTTGAAACACGTCGATTTTTACAAAGCTCATCGGTCTGAAAAAGCAAGGTGTGCTGTGATTGGCCAGCTATACAGTGCGTTGTGATTGGCCGAATACCTCAAGCGTGAGACGGAAATGTTTACGCCTCTCACATACTGTGATGCCGTGTCCCGGCGCTACGTGACAAAACCAATAAAACCCATTACAACGAGGCATTTGTTGCATCCAGTGGAGACATAAGTACTGATTATAATGACTTGTATTGTCTTTTTACACGTTGCATTGCGCCGCGTAAACATAAAAACATTTCTGCATTTGTGATCAGAGAAATGACAAACGACAAGTGCTACTCTACACTGCCCAAAAAACTCGCGTTTGAAACATCAGTGGCAAATCCTTTAAATGAAAACATACTTACAGACTGTGAGTCAGAACAGCCACATTATAGTCTACTCTTCCAGGATCAGGAAACAGTCCTCCATAAAATGTGCTGCACACATCTGGATATTTGGGTTAAACTGTTCTGGCACAGTGTTGCAAATACAACTTAACCACTAGTCGTGTCCTCTTTTGGAAGGCCAGACAAAGTAGTTTCGCTTTTACAATGAAAAACACAGCTGCCTAGCGTGAGGGGAAGCCCCGCCTTAGCGTGCGCTGAGGCCGGGATTAGAGGGCTGAGGCGGTGGGGTCGAGAACGGCGTGCCCAGCGGATCCGACTAATGAGCGGCACCCACATGTGACGACCCCGGGCTGAACTCCGCTTCGTCCACGGTGAAAGTTGATGTATTCCCTCAGCGACCAGCACAGATCAGCTCTAGGCATGACGAAGCGGATATCGTCCTCTTTTGGAAGACCAAACAAAGTAGTTTCGCTTTCACAACGAAACACAGCTCTTCACGATTTGGCTGCAGCGTCAACAATACTACAGTTAGAATAAAAGTTACGCCTTCTTTCTTGCGTGAACATTTGGGCGGCATTATGCAAATCTTCCCACATATTGATGTAGATATGTGGGGTTGTGTTAGAACGAGCCGTTTTAGGTACTTTTTCTGAACTTTTATAAAGAATATCTCTTTGGATTTGAGACTTTAGTCTTTGCAACTTTACAGATCTTCTTTATGCACCAAGAGCTTGTAACACTTCTAAGAGAAAGGAAATATTTAAATCGCATCATATGACCCCTTTAAACAGCCGTGCTATTTTTTAGCTGCACTCTGTGTTGTTATTTCACAAAACCACAAAAAGGAGTCTTATTGAGCTTTTTGGTGGGAAAACAAAAGTATGGCGTTGCATTTCTTAGGACCGTCTTAGATAACAGCTTTTGTTGTTGTTCACAGAATGGAAGTGTATTTATTCGGTCATAATATACTCATTTTCGTGTCTTTCCAAACCCAGATGACTTTATTTTTGTTTTATGGAAAAGAGTAGCTTGGACATTCTGCAAAATATCTCATTTTGTGTTCTGCGGAAGAGTGCTGAGATGGCAGTGTTAGTAATATGTAAAGCTTTTGCTCAGAAAATGGAAAACGGCCTTTGTTTTATGGTTGGAAACGGTGATGCTTCTTTTAAAATAACCATTTTCTTATATGACAGTGATATAAACCATTTGAATTTGAGATGTTTTATGGCAGCATGTTGTTTTGAAGGCAGGCTTGAAGTGTCAAAGAGACAGTTTGACCATAAAAGTAATGCTTAAATCTGCAATAAACCCAATTGTGATTAATTCAAGTCATTCTGTGGCCGTCTGCAGGCTTTTAGCTCTCACGTATGTTTATTATAGAAAACCATCACGCATATTTAATGAATCCTCACAGGAATACTTGTTTACAAGATTGTTTTATGCTTTCCAGAAAGCTTTATGAATCTGTTATCACATGACGACTAAATAGGGCCAAATCAGTCTGAAGTGTACAGGAGCCACAGGAAGACGCGTCTACTTTTGGTACTTGTCCTTCAGACACTGTGGATCTGCTCTTTGACTCATTACTGGTCATTTAGAAACTGCACAGCACAATCAGTGGACCCATCAATTAGTCGATTTGTCAGTTAGTCACAGGGGTAAAATCCCAGAGCACACTTTCAGATCTGTCTAGTCTATCACCGTCCTCCAACTCCCCCTCCAAATTTCGATTCTTCCATGTCTTCAACTTTCGATTTAAGCACAGTTTAAGCTGCAGAATCTATTCAGCATTTAAAGAAATGCTGATATGTGCTCAAAGAACTGTGAAAAATCATCCTGTTGGCTGATATCGATGTGACTTGCCCCCATGTTGTTTTGAACCTGTATGATTTACTTCTTTGCATCACAAAAGGAGATGTTTTGAAGACTGTTCATTATTTTGCATTTAATGAACATGAATGGGTACCGAGGCTGACAAACTCCAAAAATGACAACAACAAAAAATAGCTGAGTCTGTATGATTTTTGTGTCAACAATATGTCAAAGGGATAGTTTTCACACCCAAACTGAACATTTCATGTCATCATTTACCTCACCCTTGTGTCTTCTTGTGGAACATTTTTTTGCTCATTCCAGTGGAAGTCAGTGTACCAAACGCACCGAACCTTCTTCAAATATATTGTTATTTTATTTATTCTTTATACATTGCTTTTGTTTTTCTCTGATAAAGAATGCATGCATATCATTTGCCACGTACTCAAATGTTCTCTTCCTTAATTTTTCCCTTACTGTAAATGTTTCTCACATAGACTGTCCCTGTCACACAGGCTGTGTGTTTTGTGTGAATTTATGAATAATTATTAATTTATTTTTCTTTATATGGCCAGTTTTCATTTAATTATGGTAGTTTTAAATTTTATTTTTGGTATTTGTCATTTATGTAATTTAATAATTTAGTTTTTATTTAGCTGTAATTTTATTCATTTTTATTTTTTAGTAGTTATTAATATTATTACGGTATAATAGATTACCTTTCTTTACTTTTATTTTAGTTTTTTATCTAAGTTTTTCATCTACTGATTTATTTTTATTTCTATTTATTTTAATGAACACAATTTAATTTAATGACATTTTTTGTTTTTTTATTTTTTGACTTTTAGTTAACAATAACAACACTGCTTGACAGTCATGTTAAACTGTATAGTCACTATCACATTCCTTAAAAATTTCTCCACTGTATTTGCTCCACAGAAGAGTAAATTTTGAACCTACATGCATAAATGATGACAGAATTTTGTGTGTGCAGAAAAATGACCGGTTAACGATTTGACATTTTTTGTGTGTGTGATTTGCCTAATCACGTGACCTTTTAATTTTCGAAAAATGGTTGAAGCTCAGTATTTGTGGAACTGGTTTAGTCTGAGTGCCATGTCATAAGACTAATGCGATGAAAAGACGGGCTTTCAATCTTACACAGCTCAAACAGCCTCAGTTCAACAACCTGAAATAAATATAATTTATAATTAGACTCAGGCGTAGTTACCAATTGAGATGTGCGTCGAGGCTTCCCTGTGCAGGATGTGGTCTGTTTTTCACATAAATGCTCCCGCATATGCCTACTCATACATACACAGATCAAGTGTAGAAGGTTGACATGTTCAAACCAGATATGGACGTTGTTACATTTCTATGGCTGATGTAAATATGTGCAAGCCGAGCTCAGAAAACCTGATGCTAGCAACAGATGGAGGGTGGCTCGTAATTTCCCGGGCACAGCTATTGGAGATGTGTGTCGTGCAGCTGCTTACCGCAGTGTCAAGAAAAACAGCATCTGGGTGTGTGTATGTGCGAGCGAATGAGTGATCAGGAGAGAGAAGCGCCTGAGCCACTGAATGATTGAACTGACAGTATCGAGATCATGACACAGTGGCAAATCCCAGAAGTTTTAAATCATTTGTCGTTAAGTGCCAGAGATAAATAAGCGATTAAGACTTTGGATTCCTTTAGGAGTGTCACAAAATGGCCTACCCAGCTCGATCCGCTAGCCACCAGGTGCCAAGCGCCACTTTCTGTCAACGGACGAGAGGGGAGACCTCTGGGAATCACGTTTCCACAACAGAAAGCTACAAGCGCGTGAATTTGCATAGCTGACAAGCCAAATGCTCCAAGGAATGTGCTGCCCTCTCTTCAATTAAACACTTTCTCATTAGCTTAGGTGTAATTGCATTCTGGGTAATTTAAACGTGACTGAATAAATCGTGAGACGGAACGTGATTTGGGAGCACCAGACAATGAGTAATGGTGAGCTGGAGTCTGTGTCACTACACCTAATCAATGAAATTACTGATATATATTTGTTGACAGAAGGTTCTTTTGGTTTTGTCAGTGGCAATGAAGGTGAAATGCTTTATTTAAACATACTGTATATTTTATGTATTATAAAAAATTTATTCAATATTCTATATTAGTTAATATATAATAGTTGTTATATATTTGTGTGTGACATGTGCACGGTGTGTCTTACACACTATATTATATCATATATATATATATTTATATATATATAAAATATATAATATTCTTCTGCAATAGACATTAAGCAGAAATACACTTTTATTAAACTTACATTTGAAAAAATAAAGATTATGAAATGTGTTGCCTGACACCTTACTGAATAAATTTTATTGAAGTACTACCCTTACTTAAGCGCTGGAAAAAAATAACGCTAAATAGAAAATATAAAAAATACAAAAATGACATGATACAACTGAAGCACAATTACAATGAAGAAAAAACAACTTTACTATCTGGACATAAATGCGCTAATAAATAAAGTATGTATTAGAGATTATTATTACAATTACAATGTTTTGTGTTTTCCAGATGTGTTTAGAAATATGTTTTTGTCAAATTTATCTGGCTACAGTTTACCGGTTGTCATCCTTTTTGAAACATTTTTATAATTAAATGAATTTTTTATTTAATTGCAAAAAAGCCATTTCATTTAGAGTAAAATTGTGTAAAATTATATTATTGCGGCAAATTGACAACTTTTTTTTTTTTTTTGCCAGAAAACATAGACGAACAAATCTCATATTGTGCAAATAATAAATCCTTGGCGCATTTCTTGCTATCTCAACGACCTTATGCTATTTCTTTAATTTTTATGTATCATATATTTTTTATTTCTCTTTATATTTTTCTTTTATATTTTATTGTATTTAAAAAATTTAGTCCATTAGTGTGCCACTTCTTCTCTTTTTATTGGTTTCTCATTGATGTTTGTTTGTTGTTATAATGAGGTCCTGGCTGGTACAGTATACTGTATCCACATATGTCTCCAGGCTGTCCTCTATGGCACATGAGCCAGCTGAATACAGATGCTGATGAGGCAGAAGCCTCCTGCTGTTCATCTAAAACCTTCCGTCATTGACACTGGAAAACACTTTCCAGCAGCCAAGAGGGTCCTTCAAACCGAAGGGCTTCCAAAACCACATTACCCAGTACAGCACTGATTAGAAAAAAACAAATTTTCCTGGCATTCCAGTCTCTCCCCCAAGTACAAAAGTTGATTAGCTATTTGTAAATGAGTGCATGCTTTGAACAGCATCATTACCAGACTTTGGGCACATAAAATTACCATAGAATGAAACTGAAATAAGTTTCATTTAATGTGAAATGTGTCTTTTTGTGAAAAATGTTTCTTCCTTGAGCTCTAAAAATCTCGATGGATGGTTCTGTCCAGGCTAATTTTTGGTTTTGTTCGGTGTATGACACATTCTGTCCGAACGGCCAATGTGGACTTAATTACTCGGCTGGATCCTGATGTTCTCAGAATGCAAATTGTCAGCATGTGATATGAGTAACTTATAAAAATGAAGAGAGGCAAGATGGTGTTATGCTTCTGATAACTGGCTTTGAATGGAAAATGACCATCTGTATTTACCAGTAAACAAGCAAATGGAATCAAACATTGTTTGTTTGCAGACACCGCTTGGTTTTATAAGCCTATATTTTTATCTAGATCTTTATTTTTGGTGGACCAACGTACATTCTTAAATAAAGTTCTTTATTGGCATCAGTGGTTCCGTGATCAGCCTTTAACCGTCTTTCCATTGCACAAAAGTTCTTTATAGTGGAAAAAGGTTCTCCAGATTATTAAAATGTTCTTTACACTTGAAAACATAGTTCTTTTTAAGAACTGCTCATAAAAGGTTCTTGGGGAACCCAAAATGGTTCTATGTCATCGCGATGAAACCCCCCCCATGTTGAGATTTTTTATTTTTAATAGTGTGTTTGTTACTAATTCTACCTGCGTTGACGGAAAGCAAAACATTTATTACTATTCCACTTTACACAGCGAGCTCAAACTTTCATCTTTCGTCTGCTCGTCGCAAGCCCTTGTTTGTCTTCTGAGCGGCTGTGTTTTTTATCAGCGTTTTACGCATCGGATGCCCAAAGTGTTCGAGTGGGGACACTCTAGAACATAGCTTAGGCGTTGGCCCAACTTCTGAAACATTTATTAATCAGATCTTGTGTTGGTAATTGGTGCTAATTCAAAAACCTGATGCAGCATGCTCTTGTCACCGCTGGTCTAGTTATGTCTGTCACCCACTGGCAGCGGTATTGGGAGCTTGTCTTTTTGTTATTTGTGAAACGATAATATAATGAATATATATATTTATTTATATCTATAATAGCTATACTATATTTATATTTCATTTTTTTGGCTTCTCAAATGTTCTTTAGAAGTTGGAGCCAAGTCCTCTTGGGGTTATTTGGGTGTGAGTTCGATTTGGCTTTGGAACATATCTAGCCCTGGTCTGTTTTTCCAGTAAAATTCCAAACAAATCTATCTTCTTGGAATTACAATAATTTTGATATTATATCCCAATATTTTATTTTATTTTATTTTTTCGTTGTGCTGTTCGTTGTCTCACATTTATCTCATCATGATACTGTATATTTAATTGTGCATTCTTTTTCTCCTCATTTGTAATAATAGTCATAATTGTTAACCCACACACAACACCACCATAATATATAATAGATACACACACACACACACCACACACACACACATATAATCGAAATTTTTCACTACATTTCACTTTCACACTAGGTTTTGATGTGGATGTGTGTTTAATTGAGCAGCAAGCTTGGTATGTTTGAAAGCCCAAGACTGCAACACAAGTCATAAAGGCAAAAAAGAACCCCTGCATAAAGGAGTTCATATCAGGTCATCGTAATTTGTGTTCTTTTCTTACTAGTGTTGTTATTGTTAACTAAAAACTAAAATTATTTTTCGGTATTTGGAAATTAAGCTGAATCAACGAAAACATTAGAATAAAGAAACATTTTTGAATGTTGCCCTTGGCAACTCACTGCAATAGGCTGAAGTACTAGATCCATAAAGACTAAACTTAAAACTCCATTAAAATTAATACATACATACACACACTACCGTCCAAAGTTGGTGGATCAGTACGACTTGTAATTTTTTCAAAGAAGTCTCTCATGCTCACTAAGGCTGCGTTTATTTGATCAAAATACAGAAAAAAAAACCTTAATCTTGCCAATTTATTACAATCAAAATTATGAGTGCTATTTGAAGAGCCCTTTATAATATAATTTTAGTTCTGTGATGCAAGTGAATTTCCATTCCACCCTTACTGCCATATAAAGTGGCCAATGTCCTTAGAAATCATTCTAAAGGTAATAATTTATTATTAGAATTATCAATGGTTGGCATCATCTGTTTCCGTGCAATCTTTTTTTTGGAAACGGCGATACTTTTTTTTAGGATTCTTTGATTAATAAAAAGTTAAAAAGAACAGCATTTATTCAAAATATAAATCTTTTCTGACAATATAAATCTTTGCTATCACTTCTTAACAATTTAACATCCTTGCTGAATAAAAGTTTTAATTTCTTTCAAAAAAAGAAAGAAAGAATACAAATTTACTGACCCCAATCTTTTGAACTGTAGTGTATATTGTTAAAGATTTCTATTTTAAATAAATGCTCTTCTTTTTAACTTTTTATCCATGAAAGAATCCTGAAAAAAAGTATCACAATTTCCACAAAAAAATAAGCAGCACAAAACAGTTTCCCATCACTGCTATAATCCGCATATTATAATGAATTTCTGGAAGGATCATGTCCACTTTATACTGGAGTATATGACTTGTGAACATCAAAGCTGTTGAGCACAGTAATAAATTAGATTTTAATGTATATTAAAATATAAAAACGTTATTTTACATCGCAATAATATTAAATTTTTTCCTGTATTTTTTGATCAAATAAATGCAGCCTTGATGAGCATAGGAAACTCCTGTAAAAACATAAAAAAATCGTTCTGATCCCAAACTTCTGACCGGTAGTGTGTATATATATATATATAATTATAATTAGTATCTTATAGATATATAGATATATATATAGCAATAAACCACTGGTTCTAACTATACATATTAATAAAACACATTATATCACCATCTCAGGGTAGAAAGACACATAACATACGCATGCTAACTATCTCAAATTATTTCATTTTAGTCATAGAAAAAAAATGCAACCAAAAATTGTGCTATGAGTTTAGCTGTAGCAAGTCAAATTAATTTTCTGTGGTAATCAACACCATGTCACAGATGCTGTCTACATAGCTAAAATTTGTATTTAACCTGGAACAACAAAGTAGCATTTATATAATTGTGGTCTCCATTTTCTGTGTGGGGAGAGAAACAATTGCACATTTCAACGTGACATGTCATTGTCAGAGTTAGAGGTCAAAGATTGACATTGCTACAACTATGCAAACTCACCAAGGACAGAGTTCTTGGCAGATTCCACAGTCATCAGCATTTTTCTAGGGATCCACAGGAACAGCTCCTCTGCCTGAAATGGACAGAAAGCCCACAGAACAATTTAAATGGTCACGGTCAAAAGCACACATGCAAAATCACCAACTGATGTACTGTTGCATACAAATTTAGTTTAATTACAGGGCTAGTCCTTTCTTGACACATTCAAATTCCATTATTTTAAATAATAAAAAGAACTGCACTTTATAATTAGCAATTAGCAAAAGCAACTGAAAACGTCAATAAGGCTAACTGTAGCAGCCATTTAAAATTATCATTGACTCAATCAAGCCTGGAGTTAAAATATGACCTGCAGTGATCAATAACCTCTATATATTCCCTCCTAAAGCATTAACAAGGATGATGGTGAAAAACAGCTCTGATCAGTACATACACACCTGTAATTACCACTTGCTCACTGACCATCAAGTGGAAGGACCACACAAATAATTATCATCTACTGTATCTATAACCAATATATAAGATGAGTTATTCGTTTCAGCCTTCAACACTCAAGATATGATGCTCTGTAGGTGGCAGAACAAGCCAGCACATCGCACACATACAATATTGCAATGAACTGAATCTCGATAATACACAAGTGTGTGACGTCAGAAAAGACTACCAGCATGAGGTCTGGTTCATATTGCAGCTTATTTTGGCTAGGAACAGCCCCATTTAGAGACAAAGGCGCTGAAGACCTGAACTTGTAAAAACAATAAACGAATATAAAAAAAATAAAATGTATCCAACATAAAAACTCAAATAGATTCTTATCCGTCTTACCATCAAACAGTCCTTGAACTAGGTGAGAAAGAAACCAACCTTGATATCTCTGGTGGCTTTCAGGCCATGTCCTTCATCTGCAAAGTTGGAGATCTCAAAACCGTCACAAGAAGCCCCACATTCTGCGGCCCAGGCCATCAGCTCGGAGAAAAATTCCTCCCTGGTTCCCTCAAATGATACTGACATCCCTGAGGAAATAATACAATCCTATCACAAGCTGATTTAGCTATTGTATGTATATTGAACATCAGCATGAGAAGTTTCCATTATTCTACGGCACTCTACTGTATTATGTTGCTGTAACACCACACAAGTGGACCTAAACGGTGCAATCTATAACTCTTGTGTATTCTGCAGCATAATGTGCTGTCTAACATTTATTCTAATGGATATTTATGTGTTCTAATGCACATCTCTGAGACTCCCACTGAGTATTTTATTAAGTAATGTGATAGGATCTTACTCAAGTCATCACATCACTGTAACCGAAGATATTTCTGTGTTTGCCACAGTACATCAACTTACTGCATAATGTGCGCATATTGTTATAGATCCCTTCAAAATATCAGCAAGCAATGTGTAACATCATCTTTATGATATTAAGATTTTTTCATACTCTCTTATTTTTCTCTTAAAGGAACCCAAAGCCATTTTTAACTCACCCTCTTGTCGGTCCAGACATTTTATTAGCAAAAGTAGGACAGTTCAAACTAACGACTTAAAATAGTCGAAATAGAGCAAAGCCATATGGACAACAACATTTATTCTATTTGGGTTAGTTTTTTAAAAGCTGTTACAGCAGGGTGCCCCAAACTCGGTCCTGGAATGCCGGTGTCCTGCAGAGTTTAGCTTCCTAATTTGCCTCAACGACACACCTGCCTCCAAGTTTTCTAGTATCCTAGTACGAGCTTGTTAGCTGCTTCAGGGTGTTTAATTGGGGGTTGAGCTAAACCTGCAGGACCAACCGCCCTCCAGACGAGTTTTGTGCCCCCGCTTTACCGTGATCCCCCTCTATTCCTTTGATTTTGTTGTGTGGGAAAAGATCTTCAAGACATTCTTTAAAATGTCTAATTTAACCCAAAAAATAAAGTATAAGCAAATAAATGACAGAATTTATTTCATATCTGGGTGAAATATTCCTTTAAGTTCCACACCATCTGTTCTTTTCCAACCTCTTTTTTCTTGCAACTAGGACAGTTTAATACTTTACTCCTTAAAAATGGCCAATGGCAAATCACAAGGCAAACCATGCTATGTAAAAGCTACAGAACTGCTAAATCATATTAATTTTGAACCAAATGTGTACCTTTCTGTTTCTTACGGATCTTCTCCACCAGAGCTCGGATCTGAACATATTCCTCCCACTCTTTCCCAGGAGATGGAGCAGCGCTGCTACACTCTGAATGGGGGAAAGAAAAGAAAAACATTCCAATAAGTTTATATTTAACAATCACTTATGCTTTGATCAACAAAACCCAACGGGTGACTGTGGGGTAAACAGCTTAGTGCTCCCAGGGTTTCTACAGACATGAACAAGTTAAATTTAAGACTTTTAAGACCTTTTTAATACCACCTTATATGAAATTTAAGACCTAAACCTGTAATGGAAATACACATTTTATTACATACATATATGTAATATTTAATGTGTTTAAATATAAAAGAAAACAAAATATCATTGCTGTAATAAATTATATTTATTACTACGATATACAGTGAACTTTTAATGTCAGCAGACAATATCCCATACAAAATATCACCACAAAAGCACAGCATCACCTAGATTTCTGGTGGTGTAAACAATTTATTCTGAAGCAATATTTTCATCATGTTCTATCAGCTTTTACATACTTAAATCTCAAGTTTCTTTACCTTTATTACACCTTACAAATTATTACAATTGATCAATAAATTCAATATAAACTATAGGGCTGCTACCAGTCAGATTAAATAATTTACACTGCAAATAACAATAATTACAACTGCAATAAATAATGTTATGAGATTAATGTTTTAAATGTATTTATGAATATACAAATAAGAAATATTGAGGGGGAAAATGCATACTTTTCAACATACTTCACAACTAAACTACCAGTAAGTGGCGTTAAGTCACTGAATGAGTGAGTCATTGATTCAACTGATTGAGTGTGTTATGCTGGTATCTTAAGGACTTTCTTGGACAGCTGACTCCTAAAGTTTTCGATATTCTGGGGGTGGTCCATAGAAATTAATCTTTTCCATTAGTGTTTAATTGTTTTTACCTTTTATGGGCATTTTACCTTTATAAAGCCATTTTTTCTATAAGTATGCATTATCTTTTGAGCAAAATTCTTACATTTAATCAGTTAATAAGAATAATAAGCATCTGGGCTGTTACAAGCAAATGAAACATATCAACAAATTCATTTGCAATCCAGAATAGCTGCACTTACCTGGCATTAGTTAGTATTTACACCACCGTTTATGCCATTGTAAACCTGCCGGTACAAATAAATAAATATTTGATATATTAAACCTAAAAAAAATGAATTGATATTTGAAATTATTAAAAAAAAATGAAAAGATACTTTAAATGTGAAATTAAAACCGCCAGTAGGTGGCAGTAAGTCACTGTTAAGTGAGTCATTGCGATTGAACCGAATCATTTAAACTGTTGATTCATTCAGGAACGAAACACCCTCATACTACTCAAAGAAGCAAAACAGCGCTGTGGCTTTGTTTGGAATTATTTTTGTTGGCGAAATAGAGCAAAAACAGCCAATATAGTGTCTAAAACGTAAGTCTATTAATAAAACTTCTAGTTTACTGAACTGTTGTAAAAAAAAAATCAATATAATATATATTCTTTGTAAGAGGGTAATTTTTGGGAAAAAAAAGGGGGAGGACTCTTCGTGTGAAATTGATTAATATATGATGGTATAATAGACACTTGTCTGCCCCCATTTCTTGAATTTGTGATCATTCTGAATGTATTTTAATAGACTGAATCATGCGGTGAAAGAGCGCACTGTAAATGCGCACGCGCATTAGACTTCACGTAATGCGTGCACTCTTGAGTTTTGAATATTAGTTTTTTTGCGTCGTTATGTTGAGTAAAATAGCTCACTTGTCATGGTTTTATTTAACTATATCATGTTATGAATAAACTAAAAAATGTTTTACCTCAGTGTGTTTCTTCTGAGATTATGTGTGCGGTCACGCTCATTTGTTCTGAAGACTCTCACAAAGAGACAGAGTGAGCCTCAGCGCGACCTTGTATTCTGCTAACTTACTGCAATTCTCTCTGAAGACGCAGTAACTTCCGTGGGAAGAACATCTTCGGTCTGTCTGTCAATGATTTGTAAGTCTTAGTCCCGTCGGACTTAAAATATTTTTTTTTTTTTTAGCGGTAATGTGACTCAAAATATTTAAGACCCATCGAATCCGAATTGAAGACTTTTTAAGTCCTTATATTAGGAAAACGTTATTTAAGACATTTTAAGAACACGCGGACACCCTGTGCTCCATATTAAAGAAATAGTTCAACAAAAAAAATGTATATTCTCTGACGTTGCCTCACACTCATGCCATCCAAGATGTAGATGAGTTTTTTCTACATCAGAACAGATTTGGAGAAATTTAGCCTTACATCACCTGCTCAGCCATGGATCCTATGCAGTGAATGGGTGCCGTCAGAATGAGAGTAAACAACTTAGCTCCGATTTAATTGTTACTTACAATCCTTCTAGGTCACTTAGATCCCAAAATGGTAATTTTATGTTGGTACCACGATCTTGCCTGCAACTTTCTTGCTTTTATTTATATATTTTTCTTACGTTTTTGTACAGCACTTTGGCCAACTAAGGTTGATTTTAGTGCTTTATATAAACTGAACTGACTAAACAGTCCAAACAGCTGATAAGAACATCACAATGACCCACAATTAATCCACATGACTCCAACCAATCAATTAATGTCTTGTGAAACAAAAATCTGTGCGTTTCACTGGGAAAGCAATATATGGATATAGTACCTCGTATTTTAGCTAGAAGCATGATTTGAATTAAAACATCTTTATGGATTTGTTTCTTACAAACACACAGTTTTTTGCTTCACAAGACATTAATTGAGGAACTGGAGTCGTGTGGATTATTGTAATGTTTTTATCAGTTGTTTGCAGTTGTATTTTGATGGCACCTATTCACTGCAGAGGATCCTTTGGTGAGCATGATGAAATGCTAAATTTCTCCACGATTTGCTCCGAGCAAAAACAACTCATCTAAAGTCTTGGCTGGGCCTGATGCTGAGGACTATTTTCAGCCAATTTTCAGTTTCTGTGGTGAAGATCCTTTAAGTACATTTCCTGGGGTAACCAAATGCTGGCTGATTTGTGTCTTCTACTAGCTGTTTTTGTGAAAATCGTGGTATTCACTGGCTTGGTAAAAGTACAGCCTGCAAACTGTCTTTAATCTAAACAAATTCATGTCCTCCTCAAAATGAGGAATTCTGAAGACCTCTTTGACATTGTAGTTAAAAATTTGGACTGATAACCAAATGATTCCATGAAATACCACCATACCCTTGAGCACTTAACCTCAGATGCCACCATTTGGATAAAAGCTTCAGATGATTAAATACTAAATAGATTATTTAACATAAAGAAACCATTCTAACTATAGAAGCTCACTTTTCAGTATCCAGCTGCATCTTTTTTGCAATAACAAATATTATAACAATCATGTAATGCGATTATGGCATAATCACAAAAGTCTTTTGTGTACCAGTGATGCACACATGCAGTGTTGCTCCTCATGAGAGTAATTCATTGCAACAGTATATCAAGAACAGGCATGCAGCCATAAAGAGTACTTTATACTCACTCTGTAGCAGTTCAGAGATTAAATTCATCATCTCTTTCGGAGAAACCGCAGCTGTGGCCCCGGTCCCCGATTTCTGGGTCTTCACTCTGCTCTTTTTACCCATCTTTCTGGTCTGGGAGAGAGGATGGCTGTAATAATGCAACAGAATAAATTAAAAAATAAATAAATATGATTACTTTTAATTACAGTAAATATTAAAGTAAAAATAAAGCTAATATATGACCAGGTTTCGTATCTCCTTCATGCAGCCTAGAAGCCTGAACAATAAATGCGCCAATAGTCTGATTCTACTACACCTCTTATAAATATTTAGGTCCAATGGACTAGGTACAGTATATTCATAACTAATTGGTAGAAACATGTGAATGTTTCACATCCAAATAGTCTCTGAACCTAGAATTACTGCCAAGAAAGGTTAAAGGTCTCTGTGAGGGATTATACGGATGGCTACAGTGAGCCAAAGGGCACTAAATCAGGTACTTAATTGTAAACACTGAACATGTGGTTTACATGAAACTCATCAAATACAACAAACTTGTGTCATTTCCATAATACTTCCATGTAGTTAAACTGAATAAATGACTCCTATGGCAGCTGTTCCCATATTTCAAAAACGGTCTGGCTGCTTTACCTGTACAAATTTGGGCAATGCACAAAAAGGCCACTCAAAGAACATTTTTATAGCAATTCTTTATAATTCTATTTCTATATAAATTGTATATAATTCGATAAGAATTTCTTATAATAAGCTTCATTGCTTTACCTTGTTTTTGTACTTTTGAATTCACGAGAAACGGAATGTGGACCGTTTCATTCCTTTAAATGGAGTTTCTCCAGAGATGATACATAAGCCGCCACGTGTTCGCCGTGGACATGTCCATCATACCCAAAAACCCAACTGTTCTAAAAATAATGACAAGTCCCAATTGATTACTGAACTGCAAATTGGATTACACACTTAAGTCCAGCCTACTTAGATTGAAACACCAAGGATCCAGCAGCATACTTTAACTATACTGGCGACAGGCATTAGCAGCAAATACATCAACACAATTTCAAAATCAAGATCTATATTAGGTCGAAGCTTAGCAATTGATGCCTTTACTAATCCGCTGGTCCCAATGCATCCATTCAACCCCCCAGTAGATGATCACCTGCTTCACTTACACACTATTGCACTGCATGCATCTTCATTTCAAACACTTGGGTGGCTCCAGTTGATCATGAATTATAACAAATCCATGAATGAACCTCAGAAACATAACCACCCTTCACTAAACTATCTGTCGGTACATCGGCCAAGTGGCTCAAACTTTTATTGCCTACACTTCCAATTACCATCATTTTAGGCATCATAGACAATTTTAAACGTTCAGCAACATTTTTGGGAGCGTACTGAACGCTTTAAGCACGCCTACGACGCCCAGATATGGTGCCTAAGTAGGCTGCTCACAAGATTTTGAGACACATTCAATGTGTTAATAACCAGCATGCTTGTATTTCGCAATTTGCTGAATTTGCCACCGTTTACAGCGTACATTTACGACGCATTTGCAGGCATGTGGCTTATTACATTCTGCTTAACTATCGTAAACACCTCGGGCACATTTGCAAACATTATTTAATCAGACTGAACACCAAAACTACCTTCCAATTGACTGCAATGATCCTCCTGTCAACCTGGAATTCAATCCTCTTCTACACGGTCTGCTGATAAAACCTAACCTTTCTTCAGAGGCAAAGCCACGCCCTGATAAGGTTTTCAAAAAGCGGATTGGCCCATTGACGCGTTTGTCCCGCCCTAGACTTATACAGAAGCGTATTTTAATTGGCGAATGTTCCATACGCAACTGCGTACGCGTGTGATAATTGGTTAAAGAGTCATAATTTTTCACATCTCTAAACTGTACGCCTCTATTGGTTCGCGTTAAGGCGGTACCCGTTTGCAGTGACTTTACTGGTCGTGAGAGGAGTCGATCTGTGCGGTCAGATTTACAAGGTTGGTTTGACTACACTAACAGAAAAGGCTTCTGTGTCTTGTGATTGGAAGTTTACTTTGGGTTCGTAAAGTGACCGTAAAAGGATAAAGTTTGCGCAACGTGATTTGTGGAGGAACCTGTCAATCAAAGCCACAACATATAAAACGTAACACATAGCTATAACATATTGTTGTAAATGTAACATCGCTTATATAAATTCCAAGTCAAATCATAATGATTTATAATGTGTTTCCAATAGCGTTTAAACTAAAATTACATTTTAATAATAGTTAATAATTTAATAAATCAACAAATCGTATTCTTTATTTTATACCACTTTATAATATATCATTTATTCTCTTTTTTTACTTCCTACATTGATATTTTTATAATATATTCACAAATTGTGAGCATGTAGGGTTACACATTTTTACGTAAATAGCATGGTTGCAAAATTGGCAACCTTTATATTATATTATAGAATTCATAAAGAATAAACAGCTCATGTAATAAGGAGTTTGACCTTCTGAGGTTGGCAAATAACATATTCTGAAGGCTAAACACATAATTTCTCCGATCATTTGCAGGAAACAAATGTCAGTCGTTCAATGTTAACATTAGTGCAACTCCAGCAAATCTCCAGTAGATGGCAGACTCTGCCTTTTTTCTGCTGTTCATGTCATAACATTCAAAAAGGAGATGAGACATTATACAAAGAGAAGGATTCGGTTTTATTTCAAATCTACAAGAGGGTTATTTGCAATTTATTTAGAATTTGTATTAGCTAAAATACAGGTCCATTCTCAGCTACATACAGCTTATTAAAAATATATAAATGCATGCTAGTTACAGGTATTCTACAGTAATAGTAGTTATTTACATTGCGCTGAATTGTATGTCCTAGAATACAACTTCATGTGTGTTTTACATACAGATGAGCTACACAGAACATTGAATTTCAGGAAAAATTCAAACATCAAATCCTCCCTCACAAAAGAAGCAGTGCATTTGAAAAGAAAATAGGAAAATATCAGCATTTCAGATTCTTTTGTGCTTTAAACTTAAAAAGTCAGTAGTTGTGTATTCTAGATCGGTTTATAAAGGACACGTTTAAATGGATTTCAAAAATAGTTTTAATGTATGCATGTACTTCTTCAACACTAATGATTCAGGTATTGTGTTCACGTGAAACATCGCAGCATTTACTGTGTTATTATCTATCTGCACACACTGTTTTACTGACCCAAATTCATCAAGTATTCTTTTCATAAAAATATGCAACTATTTTCTTTACTTATTCAAACGTTTGCTGCTCATTTTGCTCTCATAAACATCGGACAAACAAAAAGTTACACACTGCCAAAAGCCACCTGCTGCATCCAGTGAGAAAAAAAAACATCCAATACGAATCTGATTTCAGTCTAGCATTGTAAAAGTGCGCTCATAAATATACAAATTCAATGAAATATCCACAACTTTAATACAAAAAATAAGTAGATCGGCGGAGGGATTTCAGCAATGCTCAAAATAGCTTCGATTTAAATGAACAATAAAAAAATGATGGCTTATCGGGTCACTGGTTTTAAAAAAAGAGCTTTGTGTGAGTGCAGCAAGCATCTTTTGAGACAGTTCTTGTGTACACAGATAATGGATCTGAATTATAACACAAAACTCAAAACCCCTCATTTACTGCGTTCATTTACTTTCATTCATAAGATATCACTATATATCATGTACAGTACACGCATAAAAGATGTTGCCTGATAGTCTCATGAACTAGGCCTATGGAGCAGAATTAGAAGCTTTAGACAAAATTCAGCAAAAGAAGCTTATCGTTAATAATGGAAACCTTACAACTTGTCCAGTTTTTATCAGTGCATACTGCATGGTCCGATTCAATTCAGTATACGCTGAAATGTTAAGCTTGGTAAAAGGAAAGGAATAATGGAAAGTGTGACTGGCTGAGGTACTTTACATGCTCCAATCGCCGATTACACAATGCTAAAGTTTCATCATGCTTTTTGAAACAGTGTACTGATGAAATCTCACACTGCTCCTGGAATCAGGGTGAACAAAAAACAAGCATCACTTCAATACTTGCATTCATCCAGCACAGAGTTTCTCTATTGCACCTATTCAGAACCTGAAATACTGTTCCAGTTCTTTTCATACAGAACTCAATTTGTAGACCTAAAACAGATAAAAGATTAAAAGGAATATTGTCTCTAATCTGTTTCCGATGAGAAACACTTCATCTCCATCTTGAATGGATGTGAGGGTGAGTACATTTCAACTACACATTTTCATTTTGGGTTGAACTCTTCCTTTAACCAGTATTCCATTATGCCCAGAAAGCCATCCTGTCCGTATTAAGCAAAAGACACTGCATTGGACACATTACAAGATACTGCTATTGAATATTTGACTCCATCTGTCACAAATGAGGCTAACAGAAAGCAGCTTTATTAACCATGATTGTCAATTTGGAACTTAAAGTAATATGCTTTGAGTTGAGCTGGCATTTATAAGTACTGTTTGAAAAAAACAACACTTTAATTAAATGCTTAAACTCATGAGCTGGCTTGCATATATCCTCTGAATATTTTCAGGTTATTTTAAAGTATGTATTTCTGGGAACCTGAGCAAATGTGTTATTTGCATTCATGAACTATACCTGAAAAGGAGTTTTTTTAAATTAAAATGTTTACTGTTATGTTTGTTTTTCAGCTATGTTAATGGTCCAAAATGAACACTGATGAATAAATATAACTTGTTAATAGTCAAAGGCTGGAAACTTTATAAGTAACATGATTCTTGGTTTAAGTTTAATTGCAATGATAATAATCTCTGACATTCCTGATGTGATGGGTGTGGCCCAGTCAAAATATAGATACAACCATTTGGAAAGTTTGGGGTCGGTACGGGATTTGTAAAAAAAAAAAAAAAAAAAATCAAATAGGACTGTATTCCTCAAGGATCATAATTGTAGCACACATTACATTTACTATTTCTATTTTAAATATCCGTTCTTGTGAACTTTCTTTTTGTTGAAGGATCCTGAAAAAAATATCACAGTTTCCACAAAATTATTAAGCAGCACAACTGTTTTCAACATTGCTAATAATAAGAAACGTTTATTGAGCATCATTTCAGCATATTAGAATGTGTCCCTCCCCCCCCCCCCCCCCCCCCCCCTTTGACGGACCCTGTGACACTGAAGACTGGAGTAATGAGTCAGAAAATTCAGCTGTAACATCACAGAAATACATTATTTTAAATTGTAATAATATTTCAAAATATTACAGTTTTACTGTACTTTTGATCAAATAAATACAGCCTTGATGATCATAAGAGACTTCTTTCAAAAACATCTTACAATCCAAACTTTTGAATGGTAGTGTAAAAGGTTAAAAAAAAGTGGTCTGTGGAGTGGTCTTATGCCAAAATCAAAAAGCTTTTAGGAGTGGAAAGGATCTTGTAGGAGTATCTTCGTGGGGTATTTATCTGCGTAAGAGCTGTGTGCTTTCATTCTCTATCTGGAATGAGAAATGAATCCATTAAGCTGCCTTGTATGAATACTTGGATGGTGTGCACATAAATAGAGCTATGATTTAGCTTGTGCTAACTGCGAGTCCATTATATATTAAACTACCACCTGGCGTTGTAGGTAAAAGGTTTGAAATGTCTCAACTGAATGCCATGGGCTGAAAGAAGCTGGCAGTAGAAGCGAAGTTCTTTGTGTCGTTTTACAAAGTTGCCCAGTTCTGAGTCTGTCTGTTCCTCCCATCATATTCACAGATTTGTTTGTTTGTTCAAGGCCCTGCTGGTCATTGACATAGGAGCTACAAAGGGCCTTTGAACTGGTTCCCAGAGAGATGTTGGCGGATGGATGGTTTGGATCCTGCCGCATCACCGAGCTTACGCCACACAACCTGAACACACAAAGCAAACACACAGTTGGGTGAATCTTATGGATATATGAATATATATCTTGTAAAATTAAAAATGTCTTCAAACTATTTCTTCAATGTTACCATACAGTATGTCCTCGGATGAAGATCTGGTTGTATTATAATGTGTGATGGTGTGGATTTTTGATATTGTGTATGATAGTAATGATGATGTGATTGTTCCGGTTCTGGATATAAGTCTTCATTACAGAACACATTAGCTAGCAGTTAATTAACTAAACGATAAAAATAGATCAATAAAAAATATATATATCGTCTTACAGTACATATATATAATATAAGTATATATCTATATATATATATCATATATAATATTCTATTATTTAGTATTATTGTTTTGTTTTATTCTAACAGTTTTATCTAAATTTTTTCGAAATGTAAAATTCTTGATACTGCCGCCTGTTTAGTAATGCACATGTAAACTCAGCTAAATCATTATGAAAAACTTCAATTAAATACATGTTTAAATTAATTACATTTTAAAAAATATGATAAAACGTAGTGAAATTCTAAAACGACTTCTTGGTAAAAGGTGCAAAGTAATTGTCCTGTTTGATTTCGCCAGACAACCAAAAAAGAACATTCTGGCATATGTCTTCTTTGAGTATTGAATTTTTGTTTGTTTGTTTTGTTTGTTTTTTTCAAACATTAAAAATTCTTGCATAATGGCCGTTAATAATGACACCTCTAAACCAACGTCAAATTATATATAAAAAAAATTTGAAATTAATGTATACATACAATAAAAAAATCTAATTTTTTTTTCTCATTTTACCCAATGCTGAGATAAGCTTTAGGGACTTTTACGCGAAGATGCAGCTGAGATCTAATACCATAATTGTTTGTATATAAAGTTAAACATTTTGAAATATAAGAAGGTAATTTAATAATTTCAGATATAGCAGCAGCTATTTATAGAAGATGCTGCAGAATAAATAACTGTATCATTGGAATACAGATTAGCGAAGTCCACACCAAAACCTGATTTGAGCACTTTTTATGTATTTACTAGAGGGGAAGTTGAGACAAGCCCAAAAAAGAAAAATTCTAGGAGAATGTTTTATAATTTTTTACATAGGGAAAAGTCACAAAAGGCACAAATATATATAAGCAATGACTCATCATGCAGAATGAGCTTCTAAAAGGGAAGATGGTTGGTTGGTTGGTGTGGTGAGTGGGTGGGTCTAGGGACTAATTACAATCAGAAAAGAAAGAAGCCCTTGTGCTATCTGAGATTTTGCTTTTGACAAGCTGAGGTTCTCCGTGCAGGAACAGAGCACAGGTCCCAGATTCCAGGGGCCCTTCAGGGAGCAGATAAACCTGCATTGTTTCAGTGATCAAGTTATTTTAATTGCACAGACAACTGTGCGGTAAACACGCTGAGGACTTTTGCCAAGGCCTCTCATTAAAGTGGTCTGAAAGTGGGTTTCTGTTGTGCAACATTGAAACAGTGTCCTCAATCAAAGCCGATGTAATTATACAAAGTGACAGGACAACAAACACATGGGAAAGGGAGCACAAACTTACAGCCCCTTTCTGTTGAACAGGGTTTTATTAATGGACAAGAGGGAAGTAAGCTGGGGTTCAGGGTAGGAGGAGGCAGATAAGAGGTGTTTCTAGGTAGACTCACATTACACATCTCTCTGACAATGGCTTTCTCTTTCTCACTGAGATCCTCCTCGTAGTCCTCTGGGAGCTTCCTGTCTAGGTTCTCGTGGACTTCTAATACCTACAAAGCAAAGGAACAGAGGGTTAAACGATTAATGGTGCTTGCTAAATCAAGCTTCACTATTACTATGGGTCATACTTATACACTGTAAGCACTGTGGCAGTGAGACATTTTTTAGTTTTCTCTGGTTCCAAAATTTTATGTTGTCTTTCAAACAACAGAAATCCAACAAATCATAGAAAATCCTCTAGGTGGCAGTATTACTACAGTAAGTAACAGTAACACTCATAAAAACAAGGATGAAACCTATGCTTTGGGAATGAAGAGAGAAACAAGTTTCTACCATGAAACTTGATCTATTTCCTGTCAAATTAGGCTCGACTTTAAACATTTTGATGATTTTTCCCACTTTCTACTGATAGACATTGAGGGATAACAAAGAGAGTACAAGAAACTATTAAAAATGGTGCAAGCCTAATAATATAGCATAATATAATTCAGCGTGATATTTTATAGCATCCGTTAGTGCTGAAATTCAAACACAACTTGTAAGTATGGCTTAATTTTGCAATATGTGCATCAGAATCTCACTTTCATGGCATGTACAACAGCTTCTGGTTTCTGTGCTGCTGGCAGGTATCCGGTGACGGGGGGCAGCAGATCACCTCCTGGCATCCGCGTAGACCCCTGTAGGCAGATGGACACACATTCGTCACAATCAAAAATCACTCATACTGCTCTCTCGGATTACCAGAGATCCGAGCATTGGAAAAGTCCATGCCTGTTTCTCTGAGTCAACTCAGGCTTGAAATGGGTTAAAGCATCTCATTATAACTCATCTCTGCTTGGACCCCCTTCATGGGTATGCATCAACAAAGAGCTCTTTCAGTGCACAGGGTCTGGTGAGCCCCTGTTTTGACACAGTCCTTTAAGTCCCATTCTAGCGTTAAATCCACAACAATTGAGCTGGCATTTCAGCACCGGGGTCGGGAGAGGACCCCTGGATGGAAACTGCGACTCGCTTTTGGCCTGGGAGAACAGGACTGTGATGTTCACTTGCAGTTGCCAGCAGGTTTATTAAGGGCTAGAGCCATGGGGACTTTACCCTGGACTGACCCGAGTACATCCCGAACCAATGGTCGCTGTCAGGCATCGCCCCGGCAGCCTGATTAGAGAAGCCCAGGAGTCCCACAATTCATTCTGCATGGATTAATTTGCCAGTGCTCGAATTATCTGGATTTTTTTAATAGCAAATTACAATATCTATTCAGGGCCTTTCAATTCAACTATCTCATATGATAAAGTTGTATAAACTATATTGTAATTGAATTACATGAGATTAAATGTAAGCGATTTAATTCCCATAAAATTAAATTGTATAAAATAGAATGCAAATTAATAGAAATATATTCATAAATACTTCATACCACTTTAATTAGATTTTATGAATACATGACTGATTGAAGTATAAAAATAATTAATATAAAAAAAGAAATAATAATTAAAACATCTTAAATAAGTTTAATAGAGAAAATTATTCTATGCAGTTACACAATTTTATACTGAAATGTCACAATAATATATTTAAAAATAAAACTGTTAATACAGATATACTGTATAGTGCTGGCAGTTATTACAGTATACTGTACAGTTATTACAAATCTTGTTATTTTGCTTGTGTAGACTGTAGATTGACGTGAAAATAAACAATAATTTAAAACCATTTTAGCATAATGCTCAAACATAACAAAATGTAAAAAATGAAAGGGCCTGAAAATGTTTTCTTTATTAAAAATGTATTCTGTGCAACTCTCACAATATATTCTAACAAGTAGGCACAGTTACATTCTGTTTACATCCTAATCTGCTGAAACAGGCACAGAGTGCTATAGAATAGCCTTCCGTGTGTTAATTTTGTTGACCTAAAAAACACAATTTCATCAGATTATCGATTATTCAAAATAATCCATTAAGAAGCAAGTGGCATCTCCAGGCTTTAACATAAAATAAGCGATCATCGCATTTGTTTGGAGCCCAGTTTTGAAGCCTTGCCATGAGGAACATCTGTGTGACTGGCTAGAGTGCCTAGTGCTGTTACAAACAGAGCAGAGGAGGTATGACTACAGATGCAGCCTAATTCAATCATTAAGATATTTCTATAGACCTTTCAGATCTAAGACCAATAATATTAGATATTCTGAAGAGACTTACTAATGCCTCTATAAATGCCCACTGCTAATCTATCATCTGTTTAATCCGCAAAATGCATTGATCATAAACACCACTTGGAAGTCAGTCAGAAAACAGGCTATAACCTGGATTAAACAAATCCAACGATTAGACCACATGAATACAGCTGTGCTTTGCTCTGATGTGTGCAGCACATGTCTTTAAAGAAGACAGGAAAACGTGGATGTTAAAGGTATAAAAGTAATAGGTCCATCAGCCATTAAAAAATTAGCAAAATTTAAAAAGATGAAAAAGTATCAGCCTTTTTTTTCTCAGTCTGTCTAAAAAGCTGTGTTTATAAGATCCTGGGCAGCTATAACAAGCACTTATAAAGAACAAACAACAGTATATGCAAAAGTTGGTGGCATCGAAACTTCGAAAGAGTTCAAAAGTTTGTAGTCAGTAAGATTGAGAAAGACAGTAATTTTATTCAGCAAGGAGGCATTAAACAGTCAAAGACTTCATAATGTTACAAAATATTATTTCAATAAATGCTATTTTTTTACTTCCTATTCATCAAAGCATCCTGAAAAAAATGTATCAGGTACTGACCCAACACTTTTAAATGGTAATGTATGTATACATTAATGTCAAAAATCATAGTATTTCCATGCTACATTTTAGTCAAGCAACTCAAAATCCGTCAAAGCACCAAACTGCTCTGATTGCCTCTCCTCAGGTAACCTGTAACAACGGCAACCGATCTGCTCGCTTCTACGAACCTGATTATTGTTTCAGCAGCTCGCCACTGCATTATTTAGTGCCATCTCCCCCCGTGATTAAAGCGAAAGTTCAAAGCCATGAGCTCGTAGACAGGGCTGAGACGAGCTGGGATAAAATAAGCCCAGCAGCCTCTGAGGACGAGACCCACGCCACTCTCTAATTGATTTCTCCTTTCTGTGGAAGCTGTCCCTCATATTAAAGTGGAGCAGCTGTGCTGTTTTGGCCTGTCATAGCTGATGAGTGCACTAATTAGCTAAAGCACCAGGTTCGTGATGACCTTTTTTGAGGATACGAGTGGAGGGGAATGATGATAATGATGAGGATGATGAGGATGATGAAAAAGATACCTCAGGAGAAGAGAGAGGTAGGGAGAAGAAAAGAGGGATAATAAAATAACTTTTTAGGACAGAGCATATTCAACAGCATTCAGTTCATATACAGCATTGTGGGCTTTTTTCAGATGTTTCTCCTAAAATTACTTTTGAGAATTAAAGACAGACTTTGGTATCTTAGAAATCCTGAGAACAGCTTCTGATTAAAAAAAAAAAAACAGATGCATTGGAAATATTAAAACAGGGTTGGGTACACTGTTCCTATAAGGTCATTTTTTTGGGTTAGAAAGGATATCTAAAACAAGGAACAGATCAGCACTGAAACAGTCTCCAGCAGAGATCAGAGCACAGCAAACCTCCTGCAATCCACAGGAAATGACCAATAAGCACAGCATCTTTCATTTGACTTCTGTGCTACATATTAAAATACAAACGGTTCTCATCACACTACAAGAAAAAAAAAAACCGGTGACCTGATAATGAACAAAATACGATATTGTTCCAAAAGTTGGGTCAGTAAGAATATTATTGAAATTAATACTTTATTTCAGCAGAGGCATTAAGTTGATCAATGGACAGTAAGACCTTTTCACTGGGGAAAAAGGCAAAAGATTTCTATTTTAAATAAATACTTTTTATATACTTTTGAGCTTTTTATTCATCAAAAAAATCCTGAAAAAATGTATCAGTATCCACAAAAATATTATAAATAAGCAGAACAAACTGTTGATAGTAATAATACAAATAATATAAAATAAAAAAAATTAAATGTTTCTTGCGCACCAAATCAGCACATTAGAATGATTTCTGAGCTGCTAAAAATTCAGCTTTGCCTTTACAGTGAACAGTAGTGTGTGTTCTTGTAGTTTCATTTTTGCAGAACAAAACGTTTTCATCATAAAAACGGATGAAAGCAACTTCTGTGGTTATTCTCAAACTGTAGTCAGCAATAAATAAAACCGTAGACCTAAATAATTCAAATAATTGACTGAGTTATTTGAATGATAAATCAACTCATAATAATAATTAACAGGTTCTGCTAATGTTTATTTGTGATAAAGTGTTTCTGTATCTCATTTCAATAATGCAACTGTCTGTTATGCAACAGTTGTTTCATTTAGTTCATTAGCAAACAGTGTGGTTTATTTCAAGGAAAAATTAACAAAACAGTCTGGCAAAATTATTTCAAGATAGACTATTATACTAAACTATTATATGAATAATGTACACAACAAACTGTAAATACTTGTTCTATGTAGGTGATCGACAATTTTTATGTTGAATTGTCCACGACCTGAAAGTTTAAGAACCACTGAACAAGCAGCTCCTGTTCTTCCATTAAAAAAAAAACATGAGGCACTGTCCTCAGTGGAACTTTACTCTGTCATTCCAGCTGATGTTTTAAGCTCCTTGGCACGGGTCAATTCTCATCTGCTTCAACACAGAGCAATGCAGAATCCTTAAACCAGCTGGAATTGCAACAGCTAATTGTTGTCAAATCTCCAAATCGGCTCAACATGATCATGAATCTTTTTAAGATCAACTGTGATTGAGGTTTTGGCTCTGATGCAAAATAATGGGGTCACATCAGATTTAATCAGATTTAATGGGATACGTACATTCTGTAATGTGTCCTGAAACTGGGATAGCGAGGAGAGCTGGGACTCTGAGTGATACAGGGACAGCCCTTTCTGAAGTGTCTTAAGATCTCCCATGTTCTCCTGCTGTGGAGAGAAGCAGAAATGTGTCAAACACAGATTATCTGAGATAATTAGGATTAACAGAAAAATCAGACACAAAAATGTTCTGGTATCCTAGATAATTCAAAGTGGGAACAAAAAGGGATCAAATATACAGTATCGTACACCACCATTCCATTGTATGGGATCAGTAATTTTTTTTTTTAATGAATACTAAATAAAATTAAAATGAATAAAAAAGATTTCTATTCTATCCTACCTGTCCGATTGCTACCACCTTGTTCATTTAAATGGCGTCATCTCAATTATCACCAGTAAAATAAAATATGGAGTGCCACAAGGATCTATCCTAGGTCCTCTGCTATTTTCAATATATGTTGCCCCTTGGTAATATTATTAGAAAGTACAGGATTAGTTTCCACTGTTATGCTGGTGATACTAAACTATATATCTCAACAAGAACAGATGAAGCTTCTAAATTATCTAAGCTAACAGAATGTGTTAAAAATGTAAAAGATTGGATGACCAATAATTTTCTCTTATTAAATTCGGATAAGAGAGAGATATTACTTATTGGACCAAAAGACAGTACACAGAATCTCTTGGATTACAATTTGCAACTAGACGGATGTACTGTTACTTCCTCTACAGTCAAAAATCTGGGTGTTATATTAGATAGCAAACTTGTCTTTTGAAAATCATATTTCCCATGTACAAAAACAGCATTCTTCAGATTAGAAACATTGCCAAGTTACGAAACATGTTACCTGTTTCTGATGCAGAAAAGCTAGTTCATGCATTCATGACCTCTAGACTGGACTATTGTAATGCACTGCTAGCTGGTTGTCCTGCATCTTCAATAAACAAAAATGCAGTGGCTAGAGTCCTTACCAGGTCAAGAAAATATGATCATATTACCCCAATTTTACAGTCTCTGCACTGGCTACCTATTAAGTTCCGTATCAGTTACAAAATATTATTACTTGCCTATAAGGCCCTTAAATGGGTTAGCTCCTGCATACCTAACTAGTCTTCTACCACGCTACAATCCATCACGCTCCCTAAGGTCGCAAAACTCTGGACTTTTGGTAGTACCTAGGATAGCAAAGTCCACTAAAGGAGGTAGAGCTTTTTCGCATTTGGCTCCCAAACTCTGGAACAGCCTTCTGATAACGTTCGGGGTTCAGACACACCTTCTCTGTTTAAATCTAGACATCTCTTTGGCCAAGCATTCAAATAATGCATCTCATAATCTTGAACTGCAGCTATATCTGATCAAATGCGCATTATTATTCTTTAGCTTGGGTTAAACAAATTAATTTTACTTGGTTGGAACAGCAGCTACGCTAATTATGTCTCTATTTTTGTTTCTCTGTTTCTGCTGGGATTGACATCCCGTGGTAACTAGGATTTACACAAGCTTCAGTCTGGATCCAGAACACCTGAGAAGAGATGATGCCAACCCCTCAGAGGACCTCAGATGATGCCAACCCTTTAGCTATAAGTTTGATTGCATCATATAATAATTGCTGTTAATAGTGTTCATCGTCTGTTTGTTTATGTCTTTAATTGATTTTTCTACATTTCTGCCATATGTACATTAACTGCCAGTCACCACTGATAAGCTACCACTAAATATTGTAGAAACTTAATTTGCTGTAAAGTTGCTTTGCAACGATTTGTTTTTTTTTTTTTTTTTTTTTTTTTTTTTTTTTTTTTTTTTTTTTTTTTTTTTTTTTTTTTTTTTTTTTTTTTTTCGTGAAAAGCGCTATAAAATAACGTGAATGTTACTAATTATTTCAAATAAATGCTGTTATTTTGAACTTTATATTCATCAAAGGATCCTGAAAAAAAATGTATCACAGTTTCCATCCAAATTATTAAGCAGCACAACCGTTTTCAACATTGATAATAATAAGAAGTGTTTTTTGACCACCAAATCAGCATATTAGAATGATTTCTGGAGATCACGTGACACTGAAGACACTAATGACTGCTAAAAATTCAGCTTCGCCAATACAGGAATAAATTAAATTGTAAAATATTCAAATAAAAAACAGTTCTTTTAAATTGAAATAATATTTCACAATATTACTGTTTTTACTGTATTTTTGATCAAATAAATACAGCCTATGTAAGCACGAGACTTCTTTCAAAAACACTGAAAAATTATACAAATGATCATTTCCTCAAACATCAGCCAATTAATATAAGCCTCTTGAATATTGAATATGACTTAATTTGTAATAATGAGTGGTCATATAGTGCCAACTCAGAAACTGACTGTCCAGACAGATTTACTTCCACTTGCTTTACTCCAGATTTTTTTGCATGGGCCGGACGGTCGCTGAGGGACCCAGGGAGCATTAACATAGCCACAGTGTTTATAAATACAGCTGCTGCCTGACCTCATCTTACCATCTCTTCTGGTCTTCAGTGTTGATCAAGACAAGGTTTAAACACTTGAAAGTGACAGTACTGCAAATCTCATTGTTTTTATCTGAAGAACATAAACCAAAACAATGATCGAGCTCATCTAGATGCTTGTGCTTTAGCAAAATGTACTCAGTATGACTTGACGATAAAGATCTAGCAATCCAAGCACAAAGAAACCACAAGAACACCTTCACATCTTCTATCATTAAGGGCATAAACCTGAAAAAAACAACATTTACGATTCGTAATGGAGCAGAATGTGCTGTCTTCAACATATCTGACTTCAGGATGATAACAAAACCCTTGCAAAAATGTTTGCGAATGAAAAATGGATAGCGGATGGCATGTGAGATTATTTCCTGAGTGGTGATCTGAGAAGAGGTAAAAGAAAGCAAAGCAGAACGCTCTGGAGCTGAGAGGTAATGTCAGTCACGCTTCATAAATAATGACCTAAGAAATTTAGCCAAAAGGCACCTGTCTGAAAACTCTTACTGCTGCATATTTGAGTGTCACTGCCATGACTTTCATACCATTCTAAAACAGACAAAAAATGAAAATCTCTCTACACAGTGAAGAATGAATGAATTTCCTCCATAGTAAAAGCATCTGTGTGTGATTATCCCCATTTTGGCTTTCTTGTCCCGTATGTTGATGGCTGTTGTGTGCAAACAGCTCACAAAGGGATTACTGGAACTAAATTGAGGTTATGAACTTTTTCATAGAAAATGGGCTGTTACAAAAGTTTTCTGCTATGTCTACGTTGCGTAATTTGTACTGCATGTACTAGTTCTGCTAAACATAACTCCACACTATTCCCGTTTGTACTGAAAGGGTCTCATATGACGAGAAATCTCATTTTCTGAAATAAACATTGTGTAAAAATGTAAATTAATGCAACTTTCAGAAGTCAAAACTCAGTCCATATACTCAACAGGGCTGCATTTATTCAACAAGGATGCATTAAATTGATAAAAAGTGACAAGACATTTATAATGTTACAAAGATTTCTAATTCAAATATATGTTTTTATTTTGGACCTTCTATTCATCAAAGAATCCTGAATTTATCACAGTTTCCACAAAAATATTAAGCAACTGTTTTCAACTTTGTTAATGTTAAGAAATCTTCTTGAGCAGCAAATCAGAATATTAGAATGATTTCTGAAGGATCATGTGACATAATTCAATAATAAAATGTATTTGATTAATATTTTGATTGTTAATTATGATTAATTGAAATAGAAAATATTTATTTTTAATTGTAATAATATTTCAAAATATTAGTTTTTTTAAATTAAATAAATGCAGCCTTGACTAGCATTAGGGAAAAAAAACAATCCAAACTTTTGACCGCAAGTGTACGTATATAAACACATTGGCTCCTTTAAAAATAAAACGCATCTTCTCAATGTTCTGAACAACTTAATCAAAAGACAAAAAAAAAAGACTGGACTGAAATGAAATCCCTTCTGCTCACAATGTTTTACTGAGCACGCATAATTGAACACAGGTTTGACCCCATGAATGAGATCTTTGGCATTGACTGATGACCCTGCAGGTAACAGCATTCTTCTCCTCTTCTTCAGACCTACATTACACAGCTAAACACAGCTCACTATGTGGTTTACTACCAGATGCAGTGATAAAGTTCCATCAGCTAAAAGCCATGTAATAAAACGCTCATATTTCCTAAAGTAAGAGCAAGAATGCCTTTGATCACTCATTCTTGAAAGTTATCAGGCACAAAATAATACCCAGAACAAAGTATACAATACTTGAATATTCTGAGATATCTTTCCTCAAAGAATTGAGTTATTGATGGAGGCAATAAAAGGAAAACTGCTAGTGACAGATCTGTAACTTTGTCTCATATAACTGTCGGAGCTCCAGGGCCTTTTGTTCAAAGCTCTGACAGTGTCATAATATGAAATCAGAGTCCCATTTCAGCATCAAAGCTTTGAGATTCAGCCAGAATTATACATGTAAGTCTTGCTGCAATGCCATGCATTAAAGGAACAGTTCACCCACAAATGAAAATTTCCTGAAAATTTACTCAGGCCATCCAAGAGAAAATGAGTTTGTTTATTCATCGGAAAAGATTTGGAGACATTTGTCATTACATCACTTGTTCACCAATGGATCCTCTGCAGTGAATGGGTGCCGTCAGGATGAAAGTCCAAACAGCTGATAAAAACAATCACAAAAATAATCCACTCGACTCCAGTCTATCAATTAATGTCTTGTGAAGTGCTACATTATTGTAACAAACAAATCCATTATTAAGGCATTTTAACTTTAAACCATCACTTATGGTGAAATATCTGTCCATAATTCATAAAAATGCTTCCTCCACTAAGAAAGTCCATCCACTGTTGTCCTCTTACATCAAAATACACCAACATATTTGCTTAGAACTGTTTTGGACTGTTTTTGCTTGTAGGCAGTGCTTGATCTGTGTAGATTTCTTTCCTGATTCAGATGAGTCAGTGTTTCACAGATTGAATGTAGATCTACATGACCACTTTCCACTCGCTCTGACCTTCTACTGGTGGATTAGTTTAATATTTATGTTTCTGTATGCAAATAACCATTATGATTGATTAAACCTTTGGAATCTGAACTGGGAAGGAAGCTTTGTGTTTCCATGGCATGTACCTTACTATCACATTACCAGCAGAGTTTAAGGTCTAGACTCTTACCTGGGATAACAATCGCTTGTTGTCATCCTCTAAAATCCGGACTTTAGTCTCAAGTTGGCGGATGTAGTTTGAAGATGAATCTGTACAAAGAACAGAGGGGGGAAAAAAAGAGAAATGGATTAGAAAATTAGAAAATTGGCAATTTTGTTTTTTGAACATAGCCTACATCATCTGAACTATCATTTAAAAGTTTGGGTCAGTAACATTTTTTTTAATTAAAAAAAATAAATAAATCACCAATGCTTTATTTATTTGATCAAAAATATAGTGAAAATATTAATATTGTGAATTTACACCCCCCCCCACCCTACAATTTCAATCATTCTGTTATGCTGATTTGGTGCTCAAGAAACTTTCTTATTATTATCAATGCTTCTTAATATTTTTGTGGAGTTTTAGAATGGTTTGATGAATAGCAAGTTCAAAATAACATTTATCTGAAAAATACGTTTTTATAAAAATGTGATAGTCTTTACTTTGGCTTTTGATTGATTTCATGCATCCTTGAGAAATAAAAGTATTCATTTCTTTCAAAAATGCTTTGAAAATTTTTTGGACAGTTTGGATACACACACACACACACACACACACACATACATATATATATATATATATACACACTAATGCATTCCTCTTATATGCAATTCAATCCTTTGAAATCAGGACAGTTAATAGAGTCAAGATGATCCACAGTTCTGTGTGGCCTGTGATTTTTCAGTCTGCGTGATGTTTTTGGCCCTACTCAAGTTTCTCCAAACATAATTTCTTATGTTATGAAAACCGTTTTACTGTGAAAACTCCTTAGAAGTGATTTAGTCATCCCGGAATCTGAGTCATTTTGAAATAGTGCTGCTTTCTATTAGGCACTGGCACACAATACCATATCCCAGAATGCACTGCGGCTACACGAGTTAAATAGAAGACATCTGTCAAAGCAAAAGAAAGACGCTGAAAGACGAACGTTTTGCACAGTTCACATCCTACACGTTCACATAAAGGCTTTAAAGAGCTCATTCAGACAACGAAGAAATCTCAAATCAGGAAATGTATACTGCCTTTGACACACGCAAGCTGCTTTCGTTTAAGCCATCAGATGTTTGTCGAACAAAATCAAATGTCAAAGAAACTAGAAGCACAGGTAAACAAACTGATTTCATGTCTGTGAAGTAAAAGCCAGTAAATGAGGATTTAAAAAAACAGTTCTGGAGTGGTGGTAGAGGAGGACCTTGAAGTGTTCGGTCTTGTGTGTTTGCTGCATTCCCAGCATGCCTTTCATGACCTTTTGGTTGATGGAGGGCCTGCCGGCCTTAGTAGATGCAAAAAAGGAGCATGTCTGTCTAGTAATTTTATGTTGAAAATCCTTAAATATCCCTTGTGCATACTCAAAACCCTCCTGAAAGAGACCAAGAGGTGCTTAGTTAACTAAACATACTAAAATATCGAAATCCAATGATGTATACACACAGTCACCTGGCCAATATCACAGAATAAACCCAAACAGGGTGATCAAGACCCAGACACAAAACAGAAATGTCTTGTATCAACTACAAATAAAATAAAATAAAAAATATTTTTATGTGAGAAATATATTTGCTTACTGAATGCAGCAATTGACAAATCAGAATCAAGTGTTCCAGAGAGTCATTTAATACATAATTATAATTTTTTTGTATTTGAATTACATAATACATAATAATTTTCTTTTTTTTTTTTTTACTACAGATATCGAAGTATTACAAATTCCAGAAGACAGACATCAAGAGGGTGATGTGGGTGCCATGCATCATGAGCGAAGACTGAAGATATTAGCTGTTTAAAGTATGCACACACTCACGTACACTAACACACACAGAGTGTGTCGCACAGGAACCGAGTAAGGATTGTGTGATTGGAAAGATAAAGATAACAGAGGCCTTCAATGACAGCAGAATGACTCATCAAGGATTTTCTTGCTTTCATTTTCTCTAAAAGACCAAGGGACCCTTTGGTAACAGAATAGGGACTAATAGGAATTAATACTGTATTCAACATTTTATATAGTACCTTATTAAATTATTTACATTGCACAACAATTAAAATAATAAACCGTAAAAATAAAACGTTTAGTCTTTAACATTTTATTTATGAAACATTTATTGGTTAAAGTTACTTAAAATTGTATTTTATTATATTTTATAGACTACATATTAAAAGTTTGGAGTCTGTAAGATTTAAAAATAAAGAAATCAACAAGGATGCATTGAATTGCTCAAAAGTGAAGACATTTATATTATTACAGAAACTTTTTTTTTTTCATATAAACGTTGTTTTGAAATTTGCAAAATATGAAAAACTGTATCACGTTTACACAAAAATATTAAGCTGTTTTTCATAACAAGAGTTTCTTGTGCACCAAATCAGTATTTAAAAACGATGAAAAGCTATTTAAAAATTGTACAAATATTTCACAATATTACAATTTTGCTGTATTTTTGATCAAATTAATACAGCCTTGGTGAGACCACAAGGGATCTTACTGACACCAAACTTCTGAACAGTACTATATTTTCACAAAAATTAGTTCGAGATTTGTCGCACATTTTTCTGCTCACACTATCACTCTGACACCCTTCAGAAAGATGTTAACAACATCAGTCAAGGATGGCCAACCTGACCCTTTGAAATGAGATTCAAGGGTTTATATCCTCCTCCCTTTGAACCCAGAACTAATAAACCACGGCCAATCCTCATTCTCCTATCAGCTTTCCCGCGCCATTTTGTTCGTTTCATCACAGTGAAATCAATGGTCAAGACCGTTATCACCACCAGGTGTCCCTGCTGCCTCTTACTTGCTTACAGTATCTGATGAACCCTTAATGAGGAACACCAAATGAATCACCGCATTTGTTTTTTATTCATCACTTATTTCTGACAACAGTACATGAAGATGGCGACTTGAAAGGTAATTTAATTGAAATAACTCTGGGATGGATACATGTTTATGGGCCCACCAGAACCATAGGTCCTGCTTCGATAATCCTCTTTGCCAATCCTTGTGACCCTATAATCTAACTACAGTACATCTGATCACCTGACACACAGCCAAGCTGATTAGCAAGGCTGTCTACAAAGCCTGACCGGTTCTGCCTCACACATAACCCCTACCTCGACCCACCTCTGGCGTTCCCCACCGCTGACCAGAGAAAGACGGAGTGGAACGCTACACTCCCTCCCAATCCATTCCCAGCCGGAGAGTCTTTTATCTCCGCAGGGCTGTAATACAGCAGGCACTCTTTGAACATGCGAGAAAAATAGTTTTCTACACCCCTCTGTAATGGTTTCTTGGGTAACCCACAGAAATGAGGTATACGCCCAGATTTGAATACAGCCATTATCAACGTAGAGGATTAATGGAGAATTGTACAAGCTTTCAATTGTTGAAAGTGGAAAAATGAAGGGGATTATGAAAGGAACTTAAACACATACGTAGCCACATTCAAAAAGGACAAAAATAAACGCCCCCGGGTTATCAGACAGCATTTTACGGGCGACACAATACAACCCAGATGAAGTTAGGGACAGTCGTGAGAGCGTCGCCCACCTCTAGCAACCTCTGCTCAGTTAGACATTTTCTCCTGCACAGTGCTGTAGGCTCTCCAACAGAGCACGCAACTTGACATTCAACTCTAACAAGCTGTCCTACTGTGTCTTTACATAAATCAAGAGAAACACGTGTTTGCGGTAATGCCAGATCTATCTGCTATCATGCTGGCAACATCTCAGGGTGCGCTTGACTTAATTGGAGAGACATTGTGATGTGAAATAGCCTGAGAGAAAGTCTCGCTCTGTCTTATCTGATCCTGTCATAGCAATGAGTGACCCACTTGTAGTGCCATGTTTTTACTCTTTCTGTTGAGTCTGTCCAGTTGACAAGTGGTCAGTGTTTTTAGCATTAACGGAAATTTTATTAAAATATTTTTAGTTAACTGAAAATAAAAATAAACTCAGCAAAACTAAAACACACTTTCTTACCTCAGAAATAAATGATTTCAGTTTTACCTGAAAAATTTAACCCACTTTGGTCATTTTTGACAGAATATGTTTTAGAATTTTTCGCCATCAGAATGGTACAACATTTTTTACTTCATCGGAAACTTGGCAAAGGTTTTGCCACTTACAATGTGAACACACACACACACACACATACAGACACACACACACACACAATAATGGCCATGATTCAAAAAGGTTCTGAAAAACAATCACACTTGAACACTTTGCAGTCAAATTATTGGAAACAAATTTCATCCAGTGGAACTGTTTGGTACTGCGCCCAAACAAAATATATCTGAAAGCTAATTTTTTGAGATATGAACCTCAAATTTGGAACACAACTTGTATAGATTTATGGCTTTGATTTTCTCACAGTTTTAGAGTAAAACATGATTTGTAAAATATACAGTTAGATTTCACATCAAATTAAAAAAGTATTATTTTTGTGCATTGTTCATAACCATAAACTTAAACTTAACTTCTATAACTTTTTTCACTTCAGCAGTAATCTGCCAAGTGTCTTCTTTAAAAATAGACCAAACCCAAGTCTGTGCTAGACCCCTAGAAATACAAACATTAAATAAAAAAAACATTATAGTAAATTAACTTAATTGAAATTGAAAAAAAAAATCATTTGGTAATTTTGACCGCAACGTGAGGAGTGTAAAAGCGGTTAAACATTTTGAAATGATACTAGTTAGCACATGAACTTTGGCAGCCCTAAAATACTCAAATTAAAATTAAAATAACAGAAATATAAACTGAAACTAGACAAGTCTGGAAAACTAACCTAAAACTAACAAATGAAAGAATGAAAACTAATAAAACTAAACTAAACTGAAAAGATAAAAAAAAAAAACTAAAGTAAATTTAAATTGGGAATTAAAACTAATAAATAATAATAACCCTAGCCATATTAACCCTAATTATAACCCTAGCCGTGTCATGGGTTTCAGCTAGTCACATTAAAGTGACAAAAATGTCAAGGAATAGTGGTTAGCAGTTAGGATGCTCGTATGGACAATTTGAGTTTGAATTTGACTTGAACTTTTATCCATAATTTCCTGTTCTCTCTCAACTATAAATCACTAAAAGTGACAAAATCGGTCACAGCTGAGACTCAGGACAAGGAATCCAGGTTCAATTCCAACCTGGGTCACACTCCTCCTGTCTACACTCCACCTTCCTTTCAAAATAAGTCAAAAAGTCAAAAAAATCAAAAAAAAATCTAGATAACCGTCCAAAAACAACCAGATACTTTAGTAACCTCCATTCTGCAGGTTGGCCCAAACTCTCACCCTATACATTTGGTTTCAGCATATACATTCTCACAAGAGTTTCTACAGAATGAATGTTACTATAAAGCCATTGCTGACAATAAGGCCATGAAATAGAAACGAAAAAACAAAGCAAAAGCAGCATATGTTCTTCACAGGTTGGACAAACATTAGCATGCAATGACCGAATGGGCCTCAGAGGTGAATTATTCTGAGGACTTTGATCTCCGGCACACATTGGTTACATAACTTACACAATCTTTGTCTTGTGATGTCTGGAAACATTGAAGATATTACAGTACGGGTGTGGACGAGACATTTTCAGTGCCAACTTTTGCAGTTCTTGATTTGCACTCAGCCACCCAGGCAGGTTGACTGCTGGAATCAATAAAAAGCTCATTAGCTTTTCCAGTTAACCCAACATTCGATTCATACATAAAGTAACACTCTACAAAAACAACTCTACACCCCTCCCACCTTGAATGGGTGTACAAGTCCCTGAGCAGCACAGGGAAATAAGCTTTGGTAGGATGGAGGCCCAGGAATGATTTCAATTACTGCAAGATGTGGAAGTGGGGCTAGCCAAACAGTGCGGCATTGTTCCACACCGCTGTGGTCCGTCTCGCTGGTGTTAAGCATTTCCCCATGAAACCTGAAGCGGGTTGATATTCAAAGGGACCTGGATACAGTTCACCCCACAACCAGAACATCGATCCCCTCTAGCAAGAGTTACCAAGAACTAAATACGTTTCTCAGGTAACAATTACTACAGTTCATGGGTAAGTTTCTCATAATAAAGTTAAGCATGAAAAATATGAAATTATCCATATGAGAGATGATTTGACATAATTATGAGGATGAAAATCATCAAATTTTCTATAATGAAAAAAATGATGGTAGCACGAAAGGTGGAACCGAAAATATAAATATCAGACCTAGAGGTCGCAAATGGACTTGTATAATATTCATTAGATAAACATATGAAACCAAAAATGTCCAGACACTTTTTGTCTTCATTTTGAACAGTAATTGAGTAGAACGTATATAAATTAAGAAAAAAGTAAATTTAACTAAAATTTCATAAATATAAAACATTTACATAATAAAAAAAACTCATATAATATAATATGTTATATATATATATAATATATTTATATATATATATATATAAAATATAAATATATATCAAAAACTTCAAAAATGAAACTAAATAAATTGGCAAAAAACAATATTTCGTTTAGTTTACAAAAACAATAAGGCATAAAAGCATATAAAAAACTGAAAAAAAAAACCCAAAAAAAACATATGAACAAAATGTCCAGAACTTTTTGTTTCATTTGACAGTATATGAGAAGAATGTAATAAATTAAAAATAAAATATTTTAATAATAAAAATAATAATAAAAAAAAAAAGTCATAAATAATAAAAATTTCAATAAATAAAAACTGTAAAAAAATATAATGTATATATATATATATAGATATTATTATTGTATATATATAAATAAATAATGATTTAAAAACTCAAAAAATGAAAACTAACTAAAATGGGCAAAAAATATATTTAGTTTTAGTTTGTGATACAAGGCATAAAAATAGGGGGAAAATAAGAAGAATGAAAAAAAAAAAAAACCGGTAACAACCCATACCTGGGCATTACACATGAAAATGCCAATAACGGTAGACAGCGCTGAGAAAATCAATGCTGTGAAATCATTATTAAACTAAAATTAAAAATATTAAATATAAAAATAAATAATATAAAACTATCTATATTACATAATATCAAAATATCATACATTATAATTACAGTATCTTATATTTATAATGTCTGAATGTGAGTGCATATGCAATGACATTTTAAAGTGTGATTTACAGCTAGGTGTACAAATACTTTTGGTAGCTGCTGTGTGTGTTCCCTAGTTTACAGACATCTTGGAATCAGTTACATAAAAAAAAACATCTTGCTATCTTATGTTCCTTACAGTGACTAGATAAGAGTTCAGCATTATTCAGAGATACAGTGTCACTGCAGGTCCTACAAACTACTGATGACTCACGTCCACTCCATCAGAAGTTATACATCAATAAATGTCACAAGATTCTGCAAAAACACTGTTCAAAGAGCTTATAATAGAAAATGTAATCTTCCCCTCGTCAATAAGGCCGACCAAATTACAGCAAAGTCAAGACCGACAACCTCTTCAGAGCAATTGCCAATGACAAGTATAGAATTAAACAGTCTGCTTCCTGTAAAACAACCTTGGCACCGAGAGACAGAAGCAGGAAGCTCTGGCGCAGGTATCCAGTTCAGATTGCGCAAGCTCAGCAGGGAGAGCAGCTCACACATTAACAATCATGAGATGTGCTGATTTCACTCATTAACTTTGTTATGAAACAGGCTCCTGTCCTGGCCCTGTGAGTGCCGTCTGCAGCACTGCTGTCAGGGCAAATACGTGAGCTGCAATGACAGCGATGAAACTACAGGGCATTAAACGCACAGTGAGTGGAGGCATGTCCAGACTAATACCAATGTCAAAGCACATTATCACTCACTCACCGACAAATATTATGTAAGTTTTCATGCAGACTGTCATCTTCCTGGTTGCTCTGTTCCAAAGCTGCCTACAGAGGCATTATATATATCCTCTCCACAGAATCCCAGAATGCATTGAGACAAGTTAAGAGAAAAAATGTATGGCAGATGCCAGACAAACTGTGAAAATTTTAAAATATTCAGGCAATAATACTGTCAAAATTTTGTGATCGGTAAGATTTTTTAATTTTTTATAAATTCATTTTTTTTATTAGATTTCTATTCAGCAAGGATGCATTGAATTGATCAAAAGTGACAGTAAGCTTTTACACTGTTACAAAAGGTTTAGATTTTCAAATAAATGCCATTCTTTTGAACTTTCGATTCATCAAAGAATCCAGTAAATATATATACTATGGCTTCCTCAAAAATATTAAGCAACACAAATTTTTTTACATTAATATTAGGAAGAAATGTTTCTTAAACACCAAATCAGCATATTAGAATGATTTCTAAAGGATCATGTGACACTGAAGACCAGAATAGCGGCTGCTGAAAATTCAGCTTTGAATTACAGAAACAATTTACATTTTTTAATATACAAAAATAAAAAGCAGTCATTTTAAAAGGTAATAATATTTTACATTTTATTTATTTTTAAATCAAATAAATCCCTTGAACATAAGAACATTTAAAGAAATCATACCAACCCCACCTTTTTGAACAGTAGTATGTTCTATAGTTTATCTATAAAATAATATAGCATTTTTCAACATCAAAAACATCAATAAAAAATAATATTTGACTCAGTATTTGGGTGTGCTGTGTATTTTTACACTTAAGCTTAGCAATGTCATAGCATCTGCCAAACTAACATTAGCTTCTACTAGATCAGTTGTCTGCTTCATGTGAGGACCACTGTTTTTCTTGTAAGGTTTCATTTTGGTTAGTGAGCAGCTTTGCTCTCTACGACCTATCTGGGCAGCTTCGTGCCGAAGTTTTCTTCCTTGTACAATTCCCAAAGAGTAGATTTTAAATATCTGATATGTCACTGAAGATTTAAGGTTGCATATCACTATTAAGACAATTCCAGGAAGAAGGAAATAACAGATGGGAAAAGTAAACTACAAAACTTTCTTATTCATCTAAAACCATTGTGATTCATTCATACGGTCTTCATTCACTTAAACCGTCTTCAAAACAATAGCTCTATGTTAAGCCACAAATATAAAAATGCCATTCTGACAATGACATATCATGCTGAAGGAAACACCAGAAGGCTTCGTGTGCTGCAGAGCGCAGCATGTGTCAGTGACCAAGCATGTGCTTATATGACGCAGCCCACTGGCGTATTTGAATGTCAACAAATGCTTTTCCTGTATCCTCAATGGGATCTGCAGCCTAAACAGACAGAGGCAGAGAAAAGACAGGGGGAGGAAAAGAAAGAGAGCGAGAGAAGGAGACAGACTGGGGAAGAACAGGGAGGGAAAGAAAGGAAGAGTGTGCATGCAGCCTCGTGCAGAAACGCCATTGTCACTATCAATCTCTGTCTGTGGCACTGAAAACAGGGGTGTAATAAGGCAGCAAGGATGTGAGTCGGTCGTGCCCAGTGTTGGGCAAGTTACTCTGAAAATGTAATCAAATTTCTGATTACTGATTACTCCTTTTAAAAGTAATCACGTTACTGTTCTGATTACTTTATTTCAAAAGTAATTCGTTACATTACTAAGTTACGTTTCTTTTTTCTCCATGAAATTTATGAAATCCCAGCATACACGCTCCCGATAAATATTTGTTATTAAAGCATCAACATTCACAGAACACTGTTATTTTTAACTAAAGCAAGCGGCTGCTGCGTGCATGGTTTGGCATGGCAGAATGCCAGCAAAGAGCGCTGCATTTATAATCTCTAAAAGACATCTCAGTTCATCACAATATCACAAATCTCTGTTATAACACAATAAATATATGCATAATGAATCTTCCATAATGTCTACAATTCGTGTGTATAATGAGAGGCTTTAGCACTGCCATTGCTCAATGCAGCTAACACGTGTTATAGCCTAAATAGAAAGTCTGCATATGCTTGCACCTGTTAATCATTTATATTTTATATTAGTTCATGTCGCTTTTGTGCAACAGATGAATAACAATTTATTTGTTTTATATATTTTATGTTTAGATATTTCTATTTTGTGGGAATCCCGTGAATCATTTTATTCTCCTGCATCCCACACACACACGAGTGTCTACCCGCCCGAACCAGCAACTCGCCCATCTTGTCCCGCGCCGCGCTCTCTTGCGTCGGGTCTCGCGGGAGCAGGTCCCCTAATCTACTGGCACTTGACTCCACAGTGCGTGTGCTACATCCTTTTTACAATCTCTACATTATAAAACACGAATTGCGGTCAGCAATGTAACGCGCGGCAGTAACGTATAGAGACCTCGGCTTGTATCTATACTCTAATTACTATTTTGAAAATTATAACTCATTAAATTACTCCGTTACTAAAAAAGTAATCAAATTACAGTAACACGTTACTAAGTAATGCATTACTGCACAACACTGGTCGTGCCCCCCCCCCTCCGCCACTTACACAAACATCATGCACACTCCCTTGGCAACCACACCTCGACCCTCATGAGCAAGACACATCCCTTGATGCTCAGGTGAGAACCAGAATTCAGCAGTGCCACATGACAGCCTGTGCATTCTTAATGAACACGTTCAATGTAGCTAGCGACATGCACTTTCTGAAGAAGAAAAAAAAAAAAAAAAAGGTCACGGGACGGTACCGGTCAAGTCGGTACAGCTGGTGTACCAATTTGTACCCCTTAAAAGGGGAGCATGTTTAGGCCATTTTAGTGTACCCTGAAGGACAGATTTGATACCATAAATGGCCCATAAGTTCCCTCCTAAATCAGGGGTCTCTAACCCTCCAGTGTCATGGAGGAGTTTAGCTCCACCCTAATAAAACACCTTGAACAGCTACTAAATTGTCTACACTAGGCATATAGAAAGCTGCCATAGGAGGTCTGTGGGAGCTGTTGTTAAGGAAAAAAGTTGAGGCTAACTCTGCAGGAAACTGGCCTAAGGGACCAACGAGGTTGGCGGCCCCCGGGACCTTAAATATAATATTAGTATCTTCGAAAGTACTACGCCCCCCTAGGGGACGGCTTCTTGTGTACTTGTACGCTCAAATCACTCCCCTTGTTGGGAAGAGGTGATTCTAGAGTGTGAAATTACCTGTTGACAATAAAAGTGGGTAAAATAAAAGCTTGTATCTCGTGGCTAAATATCATATTCTGGAGTCTATAGTGGAATCATCTAGGACGGGTTCAGCTAGCACCACTAAGCTAGGAATAGAACCAGTGTGTTTCCCAACCTTTTCTTTAGTCGCGGCACCCTTTTGGAAATTTTTACAAATTTGTGGCACCTTACAAAATTTATTTTGTCACAATATTTTAATTTCTAACGTCGATATGATAATTTGAAAAGTATAGTTATTCAGTACAACAGGGAAGAACTGCATAATATAATGTCACACAGATATTTTTAATATCATTAAAAAATTGTGTCCATCAATGGTGGCAATCAGTAGGCTAAATTCTAATGAAGAGACCAATTTATATGACAGATTTTAATTTAGGCTTTTATTCATATGTAAACATTTTTTAATTACCATTATAACTAGCTATCTAAAATTTTTGCTCACTCAGTGTTTTTTTATTTTACAGTGGGGTAATTTTGGTTCAGTAGCACAATATAGCTTTATTTCAAACTTTGAATTGAATAAAAAAAAAAAATGACAAGGAAGCTAAGCAGTTAATAATAAAATAAGAACAAATAAAGAAATTAATAATGATAGCACAAAATAAAAAATAACGACAGGCCTTCGAATTAAATAAATTGCTTTTGAGTTTTTCAGGTAGGTCTAACAGTAGGGTTAAGATATTTTTAAAAAATTATTTTTTACCAATTATCCAAATAACGTTTAGTCCTAGAAAGCTATTATTAGCAGAACACGTGAGCCAACATCGCGGTTAGCAGATCAATGAATGAGAGGGCCGCGTTACCAGAGTTGCCCATATACCAAACCATGTTACAACACAGTAGGGCTATTTCAGACAGAAATAATACTGTACTACATCGATGTTTCCTATCGGCTCAATTTTTGAGCGGCGTGCTGTCCGATCGCATGAACGGTATACGCGTGGAGCGACTGAGCGGAGCACACACGCATCGAGCGGGATAATACGCAGAGCGTCACACCACGTGAAAGTGAAACCTGAGCGGTGAACTAATTTTCGGCAGCCATAATTTCAGTGCATCTCTAATTATTGGCGACATCAGAAATGGATATTATATAATAGATGCCTTTTTGAACATTTTAGCAATTTAAAAATATTAAAAAAAGATTTTTTACACGGCACCCCAATAGGGAAACACTGACCTAGAACACCAAAGCAACCACTCAGCCAAAGCACCCTAGCAACCGTATAGCAACACCTTAGCATTGTGGTGGCAATTTTTGCATTGGCAGGTACTGCTCTAGTGGATTAAACCTAGTCTTCATTAGTATTTTTCATATGGAAATAAAGCTCAATTTTTTTATTTTTTTATTGTTTAGGTCTTTACAAATGATAACTGCCAAAAGTCTAAAAGACATTTGCGCTATTTTCGGTGCCCTTATATGGTAAAACACAGCAAAGTCGTAATTACTATTACTGGGAAACTTTCTATAAACCCAGAGTTTCAGAGTTGGAGCGTGTCAGAGAAAAAAACATGGCGGACGCAACAGATGCAGCACCTGTACTGAGAGTATATTTGTTTAAATAAATTTTTCTTTTAATTTACGATAAAACTAGCTAAGTTGTGTGTACAAAATATGATAGTACTGTACAATTACGGTATTCTACTATATAACTATTCAATTTAGAGCACCTGTATGAATTGAATAAAAATACACCCAATGCACATTCTTTATTCATCATTTTATAAATGAAGCATCAAAAAATCTTGAGCACCGAATTTTTTTTATATAAAAGGTACATCGCCTATGTCACAATTTCACAAATCCTGTCCATGGACTTCCGTCCGATCGCCACACAGCAAAATCCCCAGAGTTAAATCAACTCTGCTCAGAATACATATTGTCCCAATCTACAGAGTGTTAAAGTAAACTGAAGCGGAGTTAGTTACCATGTGGGATTCTGTGCAGACATTTCAGTCTAAAGCCTGAGCAGTCGTTGTTCCTCTAAACATTGTTGAAAGCGGGGTTTATTTAATAATGGCCTCACTCTCATTAATTAAGTGCTTAATTGCCAATAACTTAAACTCGGCTTCAGTGTTACTTAACAATCTGTAGATGGGACCAATCGTACTCTAGCAGTGATTAATCTAGGGAATTTTGCTGTGCACCAGAGGTCCTCATCCATATATTGACTCTTCACTACACGAATGTTACACGTACCACGAAAGACATATAACAAATCCATTGCACTGAGTGCACACAGCTGTAACCAATCACACACCCTACATAAGCCATGGACTTCCTCTGTCTCACTGCCGAGTATTGTATGCGCATATCGCTAGTCAGTGCTACGTTACGGAGCCTGCTTAAGTTTCTTAGTCTTAGCTTAGTCTTGCCTTGTCTGTTTTCTCTGTTCTAATCACTGCCTGTATTTCGGATTACCCCTTTGTCTCGCCCTGTTTGGATACTGTTTACCCCTCGCCTGGATCATCGCCTGTGTTTTGGATTTACCCTTTGGATTACCCTGTTTGGACATTGTTCTCTGGAGATCGACCCCACGCCCGTTCACTGGACTATTCTTGTGTCTTGCCCTTAATATATCTGTTTGCCATCGTCTGACCCTCGCCTCTTTTGACCACGTCCCTAAATAAAGCTTGCGAATGGATCCGCCTGTCTCACGTCTTGTTTGCCCGTAACAGCAGCCTTGCAAAATAAAGTGACTTGAATGCAACTGAACTCGTAAATACAAACTCTCCAGGAGGACTTTAACGCACCAATAATGGGGGACAACTAAATGTCTCTTCTTAAAGGAACAGTTCACCCAAAAATAACAATTCTGTCATTTTTACTCATTCTCATGTTGTTTTATACCGATTGTGGATTTTCTGTTGAAAACAAAAAGTGACATGTTAATGAATCAGCTATTTTCCATACAACAACAGTTCTCAAGCTATTTAAGCTTCAAAAAGGATCAAAAACATCATACATCATAAAAGTCTAAATAAAATTAGTCCATGTGTAATTTTCAAAGACTCCGGAAGTCATATGTTTGTTTGAAACTGACTACACATTTAAGTCACCATTCTCTCCAAATGTCTTTATGATGCATTTTTATTATTATTATTTGAGAAAAACTGTATTGGCATTCCAAATAAAAAACAACAACAGCATATGGGTGAGTAAATAATGACAAACTTTTCATATTTGAATGTATTATTTTATACATCCCACTGTTAGACAATGCAAATCAGTTTGCACAGTCCATTAAGAATGCAGCTGAATAACAGCAAGCAACATTTATGGCAAGAAACAATAATAAAAAAAGCTTTTTTTTAAAGATTCATTTGCTGTTTGGCCCTGTACTGCAGAACAACCCACTGCTGAGTGTCTAATTAATGTGTTTTATTCTGCCGGGGTGCAGAATTCGCTTTAAATGCAGTTACTAAGTCATTTTTGGATGGACTATTGCCATTTTGCCGACTGTGTTTTTTCAAGCAGGCTCTGAAAGCTGTAATCATCTTACAGCAGAAATCTGTAGATTAGCAGAGGGGCATATGCTCGCTCCCTCTACATTTCCCCCTGTCTGCTCTATTGCCCTCAATCCATTCTGAACTCAGTGTTTGCCTTTTTAAAGAGGTGTAAATTGGCCAGGGGTCATCTGTTTGGTTTACTGAACTCATAAGAGTGACTCACACTGATTGCACAGTGTGCATTTACTGCCAGGTAATTGTCACCATGAGTTTTGCGAGTGACTTTGGAAAATGCACAGCAATAAATGTGCCCACGGCAATGCCATATTACAGGCTTATCTGGTCATATGGTTATTTTATCGCTTATCTACAGACTTTAAAACGACATCAGGGAGTAAAGCACTTAATGGCGGTGAAGGAAAAGCAGAGCATGTCTCCAGACAGCACGCAGGGGAGGAGCCATCAGAGGATCTGCTGACACTTCACTTACCATGACTGTGAATGGAGAAGATCACAACTGCCATGCTCGGAATGCAGTCCTAATGCAGTGCTTACTGCCTAGTGGTTTTAAAAATAGAATATGAAACCGTATGTAGTATGCAACAACAAACATTCTAAATAGCAGTACGCTGCATTGTTACAAGAGAAGATAATTGGTTTAAAACTAATTCTTTAACAGATATTCACAATTTCTACTTGAAAGTTGAATACTATGAAGTATATAACAAAAAAAAAAAATGGTTAAATAAAAATGCATTTTAATATATAAATAATAACTAGATTTATTATATATATTTATATATATATATATACTATGATATATAGAGATATATATATGGAGGATGAAGGTAAAATATAAATAAAAATAATAAAAATGCTAACAGAATTACAACAAAATAAAGTGAGGGTAAAAAAAAATCTATATATTTCCAGTGACATCCAATTATGTTGGAAATAACCATTATTTAACCATTTTGAAAAATGCATAAAATAATCAAATTTAACCTAAATTTGTACAAAAATACTTTTAACTCTTCAATCAATGAAAGACTGGTAACACTTCCAGATCATTCGCCTATCTGAAAATTGAAGGTCAAATTTAACACGGTGCACTGTGGGATTATACATTATGGGGTGCACATTTTGGCATGTGCAGTTTGTCATGCAAGTATTCTATGCATACAGAATTTGCAGACTCTGCACATACAGTACTGCATTCTAAAAGGAGTTCATAAGGTAGTACGCCATCCACTTTCTGCTTACAGTAACTAATGTGTTGTTCTCATTTGTCTTGTCCATCATCACACAAAGGAAAAGGTACAGAAAGGTAAAGATAAAGGAACCCATTTGTTTGTATACAGCTACGCAATATGGAAGCTGTGCATTTAAGGAACTAAGCAACCTTTTTGTTTGCTTGTCTTCAAATGTACTTTCAATGACTTAATGACAAATAACCTTATATTATCCACTACATCTGTCTGGATGTATTATACATGACAAAAGATCTTAATACAGACAGAAATGACTGAACACACGCCCTCTGAAAATATGCAGACACGAGCAAAGTTAAGCCCAACTAACAGTGATTTGAAGAATCTTTGCTTTCTTTTTGCTCTACAGTGAAAGAAAAAAAATAAACATTAATAGAGACTAAAAACTCAAAAAAAAAATTTATTCTGAAAAAATCTGGAATAACAACACATTCTAAATTAAAACGATCCGAGTATATTTCTTCAAAATGCACAGGGCGTATCATCAACATTAAAAGTCAACACAGGGGTTTTTGGGGTCTCCCAGCTTGCTGCAGACTTGGCTTGATTCAAAAATAGAGCAGTGAATAAGCGGATGGCGGAACACAGCTCCGAGAAACGTGTTGGGAAGATAGACGGCATACCAAGGTATTGATAAGAATGTATCCTAGCAACAAGCCCCAGTGTTTGACTAAAGGGCCTGCCAGTGCTTTAGTATTACACATCCAGCCTCTGCCAAATGAGCTTTCTCTTTCCTTCTTTTACTCTCTCTCTCTGCTTTTCTCAGCACACACACATGAATTCAGCATGCACAGACTGCAGTGCAACTCGTACCAGAAGAGGAAACAGCATTATCCAGTATTTTCTGATTCAAATATTCTTTAACTTGGAAACTCTCAGTTGTGTGCGTGATCTATATGCTGTGCACATGACTCACTGTTTGATTGCACATCTTATCCTGAGAAATCACATGATTATTGGGCAAACAGATTCACACCCATAATGAAGGAGGAATCTCAAAACACTCTTACAGATCGCATTATATGGATTTGATTCCTCTACTTGTATGCCATTAAGCATTTCATGTATTGGAAGTAGGGTGTGTGTTCACACTTCCCTCCATACTAAATAGGTAAAGGAATAATTTGAGAGAAGACGTTTAAAGGAATATTTCCCAAAAAATTAAATTTGCTGAAAATGTACTCACTCTCAGGCCATCCAAATGTAGATGAGTTTGTTTCTTCAAAACAGGTTTGGAGAAATTTAGCATGACATAACTTGGTCACCAATGGATCCTCTGCAGTGAATGGGTGCCGTCAGAATGAGAGTCCAAACAGCTGATCAAAACAACACAATAATCCACAAGTAATCCACACGACTCTTGTGAAGCAAAAAACATTTTTAACTTCAAACCGTTCCTGCTAAAAGACTCTATCGATAATACTGCTGACTCCAGTGAAAGGTGTCTCGTCTAAATCAGGAGAGAAATATACACAGATCAAGCATAGAAGCAAAAACAGTCCAAAACAGTTCTAAACAAATATGTTAGGAGGGATGGACTTTTTCATTGAAGGAAGCGTTATTATTGATTATGTATATTAGCCGGAAGCAAAGGTTTGAAGTTAAAAAAATTATGGATTTGTTTCTTACAAACACACCACTTTTCGGGTCACAATAAATTAATGATGGACCGGAGTCGTGTGTGATTACTTGTGGATGTTTTATAGCTATTGGACGGCAAGAGGCTCCATTGGCAAGCAAGTGATGAAATGCAAGATTTCTCCAAATCCTTGTTTGATGGAAGAAAACTCATACATATTGGACGGACAAGGTTAGGAAAATATGAGCAAATTTTCATGGTTGCGTGAACTGTGAATGTCATCATCTAAAAGTGGGCTTTAAGTTCAGGCATGAATCTAAATGGTCATACGTACACAGGAAGCAGTCAAGATGAGGCTGACTCTGGATCTAAGATTTTTAACCAACAAAAATTTTTGTTGGGTGGGGGGGGTTAGGAGTAAGAGTGACCTGTTTATGTATACTACTTCCACTTCAACAAAAACTGGTATAGCAAGGACAAGTATGTCATACAGGCAATGTATACATGTGCTATTTTCTCTCCCGTGAAGTATGAAGTTTCCCCCTCAAGGTGATGATCTGTAATTCAAGCTGGCATGTGAGAAATTACAGTTTCTTCACCAAAGAAGGAATCTTTAAAAACCCACGCTATTTTAACTCTCTTGTACCATGTTCAGTCATGGAAATCAACGTTTGTTAAAGCTTCCTCAAGGACAGGTGCGCTGATGAAAGTGATTTCCAAATACACTTCACCTGGGAAACTACAAAGATGTCACACAAGACAGACCTGACAGTTTGAGGGCACAGGAAAAAAACATTTTTCAAGCTAAACTTAATATTTAAAAGTGCTTTCTAACCCCCAAACCTAAGAATTAAACTTCAGCATGCATCTCATTACATCGAAGAAACCTCGAATAGTGTGACTTATTCACACTATCATGGTAGCAAGTTGTGCATAGTCAAGCAGCACTTAAAACTTTCATCAAAAAAAGGTTAAAATGTAGTTTATGGAATAATGTTTACTCTATGAAGTGTTAGTAGTACCACAAATGCAGTGCTAATGACAAGTGCATGACTCCAAAAAATCCAGGAAATCAAGTACTGATTACTGATTCGCTTCACTTGTTGCACAACAATGGCACATTAAACCCATTTGACAATTCATGAACATACCATTGAATTACAGTGATTACACTGATGTCACCCGACTTCATGTTCTCACAAGTTTGTCTTTACAGAAGAACGGAAGGAAAGACTACACTGTGTCTCTAAAGTCTTCCATCAGAGAGGGTTGAGAATCAGTTTAGATAGCTGACCGCAAGCATGTCAATGGAATAAAAAAAAATAAAGTAGAAAAGGGGCAGGAAGTAAAGAACAGGAAACAGAGATGCGCCAGAACTAGAAGACGATCTTATGCCTAAACAGAATGGCGTTATGGCTTTATTCACTTGTGGTCTTTGAAGGACTCTTTCCCCTTTGTGCACTAAACAATACTGTCGGACAGATGGCTCAAGTGAACTGAGGGCACACAACCTCACACCCCCTCTAGACAGTGGCAGGGGTCCGTCAGCCCCACTCCGCCTGTCTAGAGTGGAGGGACAACATAGAAGGACAATAGTGAGAAAGATCTATCCAAACATCTCAAAACTGGTGATCTGCAAAATTGTCTGGATCTCAACAGTGAATAAAGTATTAGCAAAGAAAAGGCAGCTGATATTGATATTAAAACAAACTGGAAAGAAAATATATAGAATGCTATAATCTGCTTTTCTGCACAAACAAAGTTGTTATTGAATGTCAAAAATGTATGTATGTATGTAAATGTATGTAACTAATAAAACTCCAACCATGTATTCTACAATGAGACACAATATAGGTGGGTGGGTGCTGGAAGAAAACTCCACATAAGTCACTGGAATATCAAATTATTGGGAGACCATTATCCCAAGAATAATAATTCAGCAAAAAAAAAAAAGACTAATTCATGCTTGGCTAGTTTCCTCCAGAGGTAGCATGCCAAAACAAGGAACCTGAGTCAACAAGATCTGTGCAATGGAGCTGAAATCTGACCTTCCCCCTTTGACATCAAGGAGTACTTTAGGACCCATGCTGCACTCTGGAAAACACTGACCCATTTCTGAGCTGGCATGGAAAAGTGGTCCCATTAAAGGAGCATCAATTCACATATGCATTCTAAGCTATTACAGAGGAAGTCGAGCACTAGTACTTATACAGACAAAGAGATTAAGATATTAAATAATACATAAACAGATAAAATCATTAAGAAGGTAAAATAAGACATTATTACCATTTTCTAAAAATTAAATTCTGTCTAAAGACTGCTAGGAAATCATGAAATAAAAGAATATTAATAATTATTCTATTGACAGACATAATTTTGTTCCTCTTCAGGTTTATAGTCTTAAAGTAAGTCTAATGGTGGGTAGAAATAAACCCATTGTCAACTTAATAGAAACTAAATATATTTCCAGATAATAATGTACACATATTTTTTATTTCCACATGTATAAATTTGTGTTTCTGCATGAAAGTATATAGTTGCCTTTATATTTTAGAAAGGGAGTCTCTTACAAGGAGATCATCATATTTCGGGGTCCACTGCATCAAAAAGTTTGAAAACCCACTCCTTAAAGGTGGGTTAAGTGATTTCTGGTAGCCAATGTTGGCATTTGAAATCACCAAAACAAACACGCCCCTACCCCAAAAGGGTCTCACCTGTATTTTGATAGCTCCGCCCCACACATACGTACGCAACCCAGGCAACGATTAGTTCTATGAAACAAAGCAAAACCAATGTTACAACCGTGTCTACACCGGACGCGAGCGGCACGACAAAATATTGAACTCATTATAAAAGTGATGCTTTCTCCCCTGATATATATTATTTATCTACATACGATGGTAGCACTGGATGCGGCACGGCATGACACGAAAAATCCCCAACAGAAAACTGCTGCTGCGTTCTATTCATGACGTATTGGCACAAATTTCGAATGATTTTCAACGGTCGCTTTGTCGCGTCCAGTGTACTAGACAGACTTTAGCTGTCGCGGCGCAGACACGGTGTTACTCACCTATCGAGAAGAAACAAAGCAATCTCGGCATCCGATCGCAGGCCTTCCGCTCCTTGAGTTCTCTCCAGTGCTGGAAAGCTGATCCGATATTTACACGGGTCCTACTTCTTGCCTTAAGCCTTTTTTTGTTCCGCAGACGTTTTGTTTTTTATCCGCCATCTCTATCTGTCGCTCGGCTCAGCTAATGTCCGTCCTGTGCACTGAACGCTCTCTCCTCCACATCATGAGTAGACACGCCCCTTACTGCTGATTGGCTACAAGTTTCTTTTGCTATTCGGCACGAATCGGTTTTCTAAAGCGTTTTTGAAAAATTGCTTACCCCACCTTTAAAGGGACAGTAAACCCAAAAATTAAAATTCAGTCAATGATAAAATCACACATTACTTTTGTATAGTGGAACACAAATTTCCTATCTAGCAGAAGTTCATGTACCAGAACATGAATGAATAACTTAAATCTTAAAATCGTACATTTTTTTTCGCTTAAAGTTTCTGGAGCTTGACAGCTAACTGGCCAAAATACAGTATTGTTGTATGAAAAATAACATTCTGCATGAGGACAAGATGATTGCCAAATTTTCATCAGCTATCCCTCTAAATCCAATAAATATGAGAAAATAGCCCCAAAATCCTCCACAAACATCACATGCTGATTGCATTCCCTTCATGTGGTCCAGAAACCCAAACATACTTCCTCTCAGTCATCTCACCCCAAGTGCCCTCCAGTCTCCTGACTCACTATCTCTGAATACAAACAGAGCTGCCCCCATCCAGCTCCACAGGATCAATCAACCAGCTGATAATTACTGTTGCTATGGAACTCACCACCTACTCAGTGCTGCCACCCGCCCCATGACCCCCTTTCATACTGCCTTCATATTTTCCACAGGGTAAAAAAAGAGTAAGGGACAGGAAAGTGAGGGAGAGCAGAAGAGAAGGAACTGAGGTAGAGTGTTATACAAAACAAAACCTAGTTTTTTTTTCATATGACTGGTTAATTAATTCAATCTGGACGTTCTTTGGTTTCGGTGGGCAGACATTTCAGGCTCGTGAAGGCATGTGTAAATTAATTTTTTCAGTGGTGACTTCATTACCTTCCATCTGTTCAACTCTCTGACAGGGTTAACCAGTTCACCGACCACAGCTGATGGCATTTCTTCTTTCCATGCATCCAGAGTAAAACAGAATTCAACAGTTAAACACTGATCCCCCACCCCTTCGACAGTATTCACTCAGTAACAATGTGAAACTTCCACTATTGTTGTCATGGAATGTAGAAACTCTGGAAAGACAACTTTTTAAACACACACAAGTGGCAGAAAAGAAAACTCATTTGGGATGCTTCATTTTAATACTGCAAAGCATCTATAGGATAGGCACAATAGCAAAACATTCAAAAGCATTATGGGAAAACAACATCAAAAACCAACATTAAACATTTAGTTCACTTAGATTTACATATTTTAAATCAGTGTGATTTTTTTCTTCCATAGAATACAAAATTGGACATTTTACAGGATGTCTTATAGGATTACAGATATTTTTTCCTTATAATGTAAGAAAATAAGGACACCAAGCTATAAAAAAAACTGTTAAAGTAGCTCATAAGCTATATTTTGTAAATGTAAATGGATATTCAATGCAGTATTGTTTTTATACTATTATTAGTATTATTGTTTTAGTAATTTAGTCATTTTTATTTGTTTTTTTAATATTTATAATGACTTTATTTGTATTTTATTGTTATGTGCTCTTGTCATTATTATTGTTTTTTTATATTTGTTATTTTAAAAATACATTCAATTAAACATTTAAATACTGTATGGTCATTCATACCCTTAAATAATAAACATCAAAATGACATCAACGACACTAAATATTATTCATTCTCACGTGTCTTGTGACCTCAATGATGTCAAGTCTACCACAATGCACCTTTACACACCATGTACCAACACAATGAAGTCTAGGTTTCTATTGAGGGCAAATTCTGTACACATCAACAGACTTCTGACATTTCTGTACTGAAATTCTCTAAAAGATTATTCCAAAACTAACCAATAATCTCTAACGCTTTCTGTTTCATTCTGAGCAGACGGCCCTTTCCAGGAACAACCAGGTCAGCTTTAACCATCGACAGTGTGCTGAAGACTGGACTGCCACAGGAAGTTAGGTGTGATTACGTTCATTAACTTGAGAATCTGATTAAGAAGTTTATTGAGAGGATTCTCCACACGTAAAGATCATCAATGAGGCTCTTTTTCACATTTGCACCATCCTTCTAATTCACACTTAGACGATGGATGCAAATCACACCACATCAGTGACCGCAAAACCACAACACTGTACACAAAATTGAGAGACTGGATTATTAAAAAAACATATATTATTTACTAAAGTCTTGGTGTATAAATCATAATATTTCTTTAAATCACAGCACTAAACACCATCTTCCCCTCAGCCATAATCATCACTAGCACTTCAGAGTTGCTGGTCCCAGAAGACCATTTTGTAAATGTCAGCGGACTGAAGTAGGACGGCCCAATTACAAGCCCATTTACAGCTTGCTTTGGCAAAACCGCCTCACAGGGACTCGCATGCTTCATAAGATCATTATTATCTTTATGAGGCAAAGGCAAGCAGCAGGGAACAAGCAATAACATGGTAAACTTCAGATTCAGCAGAACAATAGACCCCCTCCGACGAGTCTGAGCAGTTGGGGAGGTGCTCTCCATCGCTGTTTGTTTTTAAAAGAACAATGGTTTGCACCAACAGCTCAAGACGTCCTCAACCAGGACGCACACTTGCAGAGTCACTGGACTTGCTGGGTCTGATGCAAAAACAGCTTTTAATTTTAGTATTGCTTTGATATTTACTGTTTGGTTACTACCAGAAAGCATGACTAAACATGAACTGACATGGGAAATTAAAAGGTGCAGCCGTGTCATGCAGTTTTTGGCATTCCCAGGAGAACAATTCAATTATCTCAGATTACTTGAGGAAATTCATGAGTTCCCATCACTGGTAAAGAACTATGAGCTATCCACAAAACTGAATTTATATGTATTGTCAGTGAATAATAAGACTATAGTTTTAAATGCAATTCAAGTTCAATCAAACAATAGAAAACCAGGGGCTTTTTTCAAAGGGGTGACCTCCACACTGAAAGCTTCACTCGTAAATTGGGATCTGTTTTATGACAAGCCAGACATCTGTACCTTTGAGTGGCGCAGAAGGGCTCTGAAGGCCTGATGAAGGGTCTTGAATGGGGGCAACTGAAGGCCTTTTCACTCCAGCCGTGGGAAGAGTCAGGGAGAAGTGTTATCTGAACTCTGAAACAGACTCTCAACCCCAGCCACTAAACCTTCAGTCCATTGGTGGCTTGCTGGGGGGCCAGAGTCTTTTCAAAGCAGGACAGAACCCCTTTTACCCCTCAAAGAGACAGATACATGAACTCAAAGTCATGTCTCAGGATGATGTAACCATAAAATTATTCTGAACAAAATAAAAGTAAAGTAATACGGTGGATTATATGTAAAAGGGATGGTTCACCCAAAAATAGTTCATCCAAAACAACTCAAACAATTGATTTGATATTTTTTCACTATTTTCCACTCAGCTTTTCCGTTTTAATGCAAGTTACGTACGAAAGAATAGGAACTCTTCACGTTCTGTCTATGCAGTATGGGGAGCAAGAATGTTCTCCTGGTTGGTTGGCAGACCAAGTTGGTTGTTTTGAGTTTTGTAAACAAGGAGAGATGCAACCTGTGGCTCAGATTAACTCATCGGGGGGTGAGGCCTGGGAAAGAGAATGCCGGCCAGCCTAATCTCCCCTCCTGACTGAACACAAGCTTAAATGCAACGCTACTACAGTTCTGAGAATGCACTGTCGTTTCCCATTGACAATATTACAAAAGAACACTGGAATTCAACATTTTCTTTGCAAACTTTTCACATGTAATTGCAAGATAGTCTCCTTGTGAGATACAAAGTCACAATTATATTTATTTATTTTTCACTATGATGTGGAAACAGGCTTCCATAAATTATCAAGTGAACAGCTTAATAAACTAGACAAATTAGCCTTTTTGGATTTTCTTTAAATGACTCCATACACGTGACTGACAGCATGGATGCTATGGCATGTCATGATGGGAGAAAGGTTGGGTGTGGAGTTGTAGCTCGGCAGACAAACTAAGGATCACTGAACAATCAGATGAAAGCAGCCTGGCAGGCGTTGGTCAAATGACGGGCATCTGAAGACAAGTGCAAACAAAGGTCTCTGTCTAACAGTATATGAAAGCCTGAAATAGGAACCCAATGTTCTGTAACACTGAATAATACAAATATCCCATTTATATACTTTTAAAAATCATTTTGAATATCTGCTCACATCAAAAACACTTTTGAGTAAAAACACCAGTAAGCAAAAAAAGAATAAACAATTTAAAACAGTCTTATCCATGCCAGGCACTTCCAGCTGACATTATCAGCTGTAAATAACAGACATTTTTCTGCTACAGCTACATGCCGCACTAGAGGTAAGCTTGTCATCAATCTCCTGTCATGTGGCGGGAACAAGTTAAGAACCCTACTGTTAGTCTTGAGTGAATCTTGCTGATGGAATAGGCCTGTCCTGCTGAGTGAATATGTCTAATGTGTACTTTTATTACAATAGAACGATTCATGTTCTTAGCAGATGCATTTCACTATTATGCACAGGGCTTGCACCTATCAGAGAGTTTTTGAAACTTTGCATTGAATTGCATGGTAGCACTCCACATTAGTAAGTCATTTAAAGGGGTCATATGATGTTGCTAAAATGAACATTATTTGGTGTATTTGGTGTAATGCAACGTGTTTATGCAGTTTAAGGTTAAAAAAACACATTATTTTCCATATAATGTACATTATTGTTTCTCATCTATGCCCCGCCTTTCTCCCCGCCATCGAATTTTACAAAGCTCATCGGTCTGAAAAAGCGAGGTGTGCTCTGATTGGCCAGCTATCCAGTGCATTGTGATTGGTTGAATGCCTCAAGCGTGTGACGGAAATGTTACACCCCTTAACATACTGTGATGCCGTCCTCCCAGCAGGATGAGACAAAACCAATAAAACCCATTACAAATGAGGCATTTGTTGCATCCGTGGGGACATAATTACGGATTATAATGACTTATACTGTCGCGCATTAATTTACAGCCCGTGCGCAAAAAATATCGCGCCGCGTGAACATAAAAGCCATGTCTGCATTTGTGATCGGAGAAACGACAAACAGCAAGCCCTACTCTACACTGCTCAAAACTTGCGTTTGAATCTCCTATGGGGGGCAATTATTAATATACAAAAACGTACTTTACAGTCTGTAGTCAGAAGCTCCAGACTGTTCCCTTGTTTGCAAAGGTGGAAGAACTGCCCCCACGTTATCCGAAAAACCCGAAAACGAGCCTTTGTGCCACAGACGCACTGTAAGGCTACTTACCTGGGTTCATGAATAGAGTCCGTCGCATAATACCTGGCCGGTTCCTCTGTGGGGTGGGGGGCGTGCCATAAAGTTGCGCAGCACACATCGGAATAGTTTTGTGTTGACTGTTTCTGGAACGGTGTGTGTAAATAACAACTTAAAAAAAAAACCACATGTGATTTCTAGTCGTGTCCGCCCCTTTTGAAGGGGGGCACAAACAAAGTAGTTCGCTTTTTTCATCCCCCCCCCCCACAACACGAAACCCAAACAGCGACTCCACAACGATGGCAAAATTAGTAAGGCAAATCTGTCGGCAAAACAGCAATAATTTAAGAGTTACGAAACGTAACACGCTCTTCTTTTGTTTTTTTTTTTGCGTTGAAACATTTGTGGCGGGGCGTTTGCAATTGTGACGTAATAACAAGTGGGGTGCTGGGTTTTTATAACTCTGGCCAGTTTTAAGGTAGGAGTGGTGGTTGACTCTTAAACTTTTATAAACGAAAGATGTCTTTTCCTTCCTTTTTTCTTTTTTCTTGGAGTTGAAGGACTGTGCTCTACGAAGCTAATATAGCCTTCTCTCCAATTCGGAACGATCGTCTTTATGCACCAAGAGCTTGTAACACTCCAAAGAGAAAGGAAAAATTTAAATCGCAGCATATGACCCCTTTAAAGGACATAAGTACTGCTAAAATTGAATTGCAACCAAATAACAATTGTTAAAGATCCTATTTCCTCTGTGTACAAAAATTCCCCACCGAGAGGCGAAAAGGGAAACCAATTACAGGTACCGTGAAATAAAAGAACAAAACAAACGCCAGAAAGAAAGAAAAATGAAGAACAAAATCTTTGTTATAGCCTCCGACCATTAGTTTTTACCCACAAAAAAAAAAAAAAATATATATATATCTAGGATATATATATATATATATATTATATCTTTATACAATGGGGCGGATTTGTGGGTGTGTGGGGGGGGTGCTTTAATAAGCAAAGCAGCTAAAAACATTGATTTACATTTCAAATAAATGTTGTTCTTTTTAACTTTCTATTTATCAAACAATACTGAAAACAAAAATTATCACAGTTTCCACAAAATACTAAGCAGTGCTGTTTTCAACATTGAATAATATGAAATGAGAAATGTTTCTTGCCAAATAAGCATATTATAATGACTTCTGAAGGACACAGAAGACTGGAGATCTAATGACTGCTACTTTTAATCATTAGTGTACATAATTTTCAACTACAAATGAGTTTCTCAGCCATTTGTTAGAATGAAATGCCTGTGTATCTGATGCTTTATTGACAGAACTGACAGTGTGCACCAACGTCACAAGGCCAAGAGAGTATTAAATCCTCATTAGACCTGACTTCTTGGAATGAAGGAATTAGCGCAATAGCATCCAGCCTGTTCAATTTAAGTTGTTGACCATGTGTTAATACTGAAACATATTCAAAGTAAACCTGAAGCCGCACTTGCCTGTATAATCTGTTTCCCTGGAAACCCATGGAAGTCTCAATCACTGCATGTTACTCACTGGCATAAAATGGTGAGCACCCTTTTCTATATTTGGATGCCAATGCACACAACTGCATAAAACTTTCCAAGTTAAAAGGTATGTTTTGTTGGTCATCTATCAAAAGTTATCACTGAAACGAAGATACGTTAAGAAAAGTAGTTTTTCCTAACTTTTTACACTTTAAATTAGTCAAATACTATGAATTACTAAAACTATTTCAAATTCTTGATTGACAGAGTACTTTTCATTCATGTTTATTTCATTTTCCTATTACTTTGCAGGTAAAAAAAAAACAACAACACTTCTACATGTTTGAGACCATTTCAGGTTTGTGATACCAATACTCTATTAATTCACAACCCATATTCCGACACCATATTCTTGACTGAATAAAATTCTGCACTTTCTTCATGCACTAGATCTGCTACAACACCATCATTTTGGAGAAATATAGGATGCTTTCCACAAAACCATTAATCCAAGAGTCCAAACTCACCGTTGAGCCCATTTGGTATGCTTCTGAGAATATGGTTGGTTGATAGATCATCCATAGACCTCCTGATAGACATGATCTTTCCCTCTGAAGGCTTGTGAATATGGCTGTGGTGGTGATCAGGGCTTCCAGCACTGCCCGTGCTGGAGGTACTGCTCCCATCTCCAACATCCCTCACAGTAGCAGAACCTCCGTTCAGATTGGTCAGACTGGATTGGCTGTCTATGGAGCTCCTGGATCCGGCTCCATTCCTCTCATCATCCAACATGAGGATGATCTCCTTTAGCTCCACATTCTCTCTCATCATACTCTCTTGGTTGGTTTCTAGGTCTTTCAGTTTTTGTTGGAATATACCAACCTCCTTCCACACAACACTGGCAGTGTACCTGCCAAATCTCTGCCATTCCCTGGACAGCTTCTTCCCTTTCTGCCGATCATCATCCAAGAAACAGCACAGTTCTCGAAGCTCCTGGCTGTCTTCTTGCAGTTTCTGGTTGACCTCCTTCAAACTCCGTATTTCGTGGAGATGCACTTGTAATCTCCGATTGACGTCCTTCATCATGTTCCCGTGTTCCACCATCAAGTTGATCTTTTCACTATCCACTTTTCGGAGTCTCCTAAGCAGCTCCTCTTTGCTACATTTAAGCAGTTCTTCATCCGATATCTTACTTAAATCATCCATTGGGACGTCTACAATATTTTTGGCCATATTCCTGTCGTTTAAAGTGGTCTGACGCGAGAGATCTGGTCACGATTTTCTAATCACTCCTTCGCGAAAACGTAGCAAGCAATATTAAACTCATAATTAAAATTAATCCAGTTATTCGAGGTATAAAAGCAGAACTCCGCAACGAAAAAACCGTAACTGACCCAGATCGTGAAACACTATGCCGCGTTTGATATAAATTCCTCTTCTGTCGTTACTTCATGTTTATTTCAGCTGGAAGCTCCTCTTTGATGTGACTCTCCGGCCGCGCATCCAACCGCTGAGGCTGATGAATGGTGAGAAAATGCGCCTGTACTTGCGCTTCAGCACGCGACGCTTTCGCCGCATTGCCTGCTAAAGTTACTAGCCTATAGGGGGCGCTTGACGACTCAAAAAGCCCAATTCACCTTTTAGCTGCGTTCAAATATCACGTTTTTGTCCTGCTAGACATGCATACGGGAAAATGTGTATATTTATATATAAAATACTTTAAAAACTGTAGGCTACTGATCAATATATTGTGAATAAAAAGGAAACACAACATTGGGATAAAATGCACTAAAATAGTATTTGACATTGATTGAGGAACTTGCTGAATGTTTCTGAAAACAAACATAAATACGAAAGAAAGAAAGAAAGTTTTTTCCACTTGCACGTGTGAATATGATTAGCCGTTAAAGAAATTTGGAGATTCAGATTACACAATATTTTAAGCTGGTTATGCACATAAAAGTTAAAGTATTAAAAGAATGTTGAAGAATTTCTGAATAAAATGGAAATCTGCACTCATTATTATTATTTATTATTATCATCATCATTATAATTATTTTAGAAATGCACTATCCAGTAATCTAAAATTACTGTGATTGATACATCCTGACCCAGATTCAGGCACGACCTCAACAATAAATTACACCGGAATAATGACACCAAGTCAATGCCATTGAATTTATGTACATGTACATTTATGTAAATTAACATTAAGATATAAGATACAGAATTGAATTTCATTAGGGCCCCTTGGCCTCTCAGAGAGCACAAACTGTCAGGGGCCCATGGCCCCTTGATGCATACAATGCAAGCTACACTCTAAAAAAATGCTAGGTTGTTTCAACCCAACTTTGGGTCAGATATCGACTAACCCAACACAAAAGTTGGGTTAGTCCATTTTTGACCCAAAGTTGGGTTGAAACAACCCAGCATTTTTTATCACTAGGACCATGGCTACTATTTTAGATGTCTAATATAAGCCTACCAAAACACATTTTCATTCACAGTTTTTAATACTACAATGCCCATGTAGATTAAAGTAAGATAAGGGCTCTGCTGCTAGGGGCAACATGGAATAAGGGGTCTCAAAAGACATTTGCCCAGGGGCTTCTCAGTACCATGATCCCCAATTGAAACACATTACCTCATCCAGATAAGATTACAAATAGTTTAATAAGCATAAAAGAACTGTACAACTATTCATTGGCAACGTCACATTACGTTTACATTACACATTAAGTATAAAACCAATAATGTGGTGGTATTTATACTACTAAGTACTTGCTTGCACCACTTGAGATGCGTGAATGACACATGATAGGGTTGAAAACAAGCAAACGAGTGGTAGGCATGTTAAAGCCAATAGGAAATAAGTAAAATTCTGGTCCCAAAAGCAGTTCATAATTGTTATGTGAATGTAGCTCCAAAAATAGCCACCAAGCTTTCTGTGAGAATTCAAATGGGGCTTAATTTCGTTAATAATAACTTTCTGTTACATTTGTTGACCTATTTTTAAACAATGAAGCATGGAAAATTCAAGTGGATATTAAAGACTAGAGCAACATCAGACAATTGCCTATTCATATGTTAATACATCCTGTAATGTAAATTAATGTATAAGAAAATGTAACTATAAAATTATCAGAAATCACTCAAGCCTTTTAAAAGCAGATCCCACTTAATCTGTGTGGGTACTGAATTTGGAGTGTTGTGGTGTGAACACATCGCCATCTAGTGTCTAAAATTACTCGACGCTCACATCAGTAATTGTTACATTGTATCAACATGACATAGCCATTAATTAATCAGCTGAAATAGCAGAAGAGCTGATGAGATATTCATACAAAAACAAACATAATGGCTGGAACTGAACCAGAGACTGCAAAGAGCTTGCAGAAAACATTCAAAATGAAAAAATAAACTGCATAATATCAATAGTATCCATGGGAATTCTAGCTTACATAACCTGATTCTATTATTTCATCAAGAAAATAAACTAGAAACAGACAAACTGCACAATAACAGCCATTAACCAGTATGCAGCTACTTTTGTTTCAAAAATGTTTCCAATACAGGGGTTAAAAAGTCATTCAGAGACCCCAAACTCCTTAAACAATACTAGAACTGATTACAAACAAGATTGAAGCTTCATGTCTGCATGCTCATTAATATATATACTATATATATATATATATATATATATATATAAAGAGTAAATACAATTAACATTCCTACACTCTAAAAACTGCTGGGTTAAATATAACCCAGCGCTGGTTAAAAAGGGACAAACCCAGCTATAGGGTTGTTTTGACACACCGGGTTGGGTTCAAAACAACCCAACCGTTGGGTCAAAACAACCCAGTAGCTGGGTTTGTCCCTTTTTAACCCAGCGCATTTTTTAGAGTGTATCTGGTTTGTGCATACACCACGCACAACCAGTTGTCTTATTTACTTTACATATTTTCATACTTGGGTTCACACTGACTCAAAACATAACAAAAATTTGACTATCCTGGATAATAATCACCTTTCTGAAAAGTTCAAAAATATAACTATTTCACTATACTGGGTTTTAATTAGGTCAGACAAAAAAAAACTGCAGATAGAAAAACATATTTTATTTTGGAAGTACTATTTTATTTATTTTTATTTTAACAGGACACACTGATACACCAAACAGTAAGGAAGTAAAGCTTATTTCAACAGAACATGAGTACAAACTGAAAGTATCCAAGTGCTTGAAATAGTACTGGCAAACTATGATTAGAAACAGAAAGAACAGATGGAACAAAGATTACTGTTTTGTTTCCGCACATTCAAAGCTAGTGCTCTAAGCCTCCTTTTCTGTTGAGGGGACTTTACTTTCTGTTTGGTTTCTGTAACAACAACTGTTAATTTTAAACCACTATTTTCTCTTCAAATTATGTCAGGGTGTTAGTCTGACCTGACATGAAAACTCAATACACAAATATAATGAATATTTTCTGCAGACATGCACTTTTCAGAAAGTTGATTTGTTCAATTTCACTCCAGCAATTTGAAACATGTTAAGATCATATTTAATGTTAAGTAGGTTCCCTTTCGTGGAACTTCGAACTGCGTCCTCTAGGGGTCGCTATGGGGGAACGCCTCGTCGTGACCCGTGTCTGAAGCCTACATTGAAAAAACACCAACTTGTTTGGCCGGCGACAGCCATGACGTCACTACCGTCGCAACTAGTACAAAATAGGCGCCGGTAGCGCACATCATCACTTTCTTCGTCTTCACTGACCGTTCTGTTTGAAGCGTGCATTCCAAAAGCAAAGTAAGAGTATTTCTTTTCCTACTATGGCGAGCACTAGCGGAGTGTTTAGAAAGTGTGTACATCCGTGTCAGCGGTTTCTGACACCCGATGATTCACACGATCTATGCGTTGTTTGTTTGGGCGAGGAGCACGCACGCGATGTCTTCGAGGAGGCAATCTGCGTGCATTGTGAGAGCTTTTCGCTGAAAAAGCTCCGTTCTCGTTTTGTCTCTCTTCTCGAGTGGAGAGGGGCAACCATCGGTTTCCCGCGGCTCGGGACCCGCCGCTGCTGAGGCACGGAGGAGAATGAGCTCGTGGGGATCTCAGGTGGACCTAGCCGATGAGGCTGAAGGGGGGGTTCCCCTCTTCCGCGCATCGGTGTCGGGCGAGAGACAGCCACTGGACGATGATATCCTCTCTTTGATATCATCTGATCCAGGGGCCAGTGCTCAGTTGGGCCCAGCCCAACAAGAGCAGGAAATGGATGTGGAGAGTGAAGAAGCTGAGCTTTCCCAATCCACCTGCCCTGAGTATGGTGAGCTGCTAGAGGTAATGGATCGGGCCACGGCAAGGCTCGAATTACCGTGGATCGTGCCAAGAAAGTGACGTCGCGAGGTCATCTCGATGAACGTATTTTTTTGGCCATAACCTTCCAGCTCAGGTGATTCTTCCTTTCCTTCCTGATCTCCATACTGAGATCGAGAAGGAATGGGAGAGGCCGTTTCCCTCACGCGTATAACGGTTTCAGCATACGAGTATGCGATATCGAGTCAATGCGCGAAAGCGGCTATGGGATGATGCCCCCTGTGGAAGAGACGCTAGCCAGCTATCTCTCTATGGGTGTTGGAGACCGTCATTCCTCAACACTCCACTCCTGCATCCGGCCCCTTTCAAGCCACATCCCGCACGAACGGCCAGGCAGTTACGCAGCGCAGGTCAGGCGTGGCCTCGTGCACACACGATGGCGTGCTCCAGGCTATCAGGCGACCTGCTGAGGGACCTGGATGAGGGGCAGGTTTCCTATGAGACGGCTGAGCTGCGGCGCCCCACCACCAGACTTGGCCCTCCGGGTACTAAGCAGGCAGCATCGGCCATGGGAAGAGCGATGGTGCTATGGTGGGACGGAGCTGGCAGTTGGTGTGGGTGAATTGGCGGAACATCGGGGGACGGAAAGAACACGGGCTTTCTTCTCGATGCCCTGGTGTCGCCCTCTGAACTGTTTGGCACCTCCGTTGAGACGGTGGTCGACAAATTCAGGGAAGCGAAGTCGCGCTCAGCAGCGTTCAAATCCTTCATACCACGAAGGCCCAGGTCTGAGACCGAACAAACCAGGGGTCCTGGCCCGTCTCGGTTCGAGGATCAGAGACGGGCACAGAGGGCTAGTGTCGCGACTCGCGCCCGCCTCCCACCTGTGGGTGGGGGTAGGAAGTATCGTGGGTCAAGGGGAGGCAGACGAAACCCGAGGGGTGAGACCTGGGCAAGGAGCCAGCGCTTTCGTCCGGGTCAGAGTAAAACTTAGGTATTCACTCTCTCCCGCAGGTGGTGCAACATCTACCCTGTCCTCCCCTTTTTCCAATTCCCCTGTTATGACCACCATCTCCAGCTGACCGAGGTTAGCTGTAAAACATTTTTCAAACAGTCTCCTACTGGGCCCATAATGTTATTGGTGGTTCTATGGCTAGATCATAGTAAACCGCCTGACCGATGGTCCGGTCAAAAAATCCCCGGACAAAGCCCCGGCAACAAGGCTCGTGGTGGGGGAGTATGATCCATATGTCATGAGAGCAGGTATACTAATGAGAGACTGAGGTGGTAATGCTTAAAAAATGTATAAAGTTACCTGCAGCGGATGATCCGGTCAGAAAGATCCTCGGAGCAGAGCTCCAGCACAGAGGTCATGGGGGGTGAGTACGATCCAAATATCATGATATCTGTATATCGAGGACAGACCGAGATGGCTGTGTGTGTGTAACCTTCTATAGTTCCTTGCAGTGTTTCCCGGGACCTATACGGTTTTGTCCCTTGCTAGACGCCCTCAATAAGGTGCCGTTGCTGGGCTCAGAAGCCAGGTGCTCTACTTGCAGTAGGCGTGTCACTCGTCGACATACATCCAGACGGTAAGGAAAGCCGGGCTTCGGCTTCATACCTCCTGGATCATGCGGCCGAATACGGGCTCTTGCGGGAGCCTTCGTGAACATCGGGCCCCCGGTGCTACGCTGCGATGCACCCGGATTGGGCGCATCGCCTCGAGGGGCTTCCTGGCCACCGGCGTACTCATTCTTGCTGAGGCATCGAACAGGAGGTACGGGGGCATCACCAGAATCCTCCTGTGTAAGCTGTCCTAGGCAGAGCCGGCCTCTTCCGGCAGGCCGATATGGTCGGGTCTCCATGAACTTAAATTCCAGATAATATGATAAGTGCCAAATGCCACGTGAGTGGGGGATGTGCACGTGAAGCTGGGCGCATTTCTCTAAAATCCACATAGCTGGTAGATGGGCACGTGTTGCTTTGCCCATTTTCTAAAATTCCACTTAGGTGGTAAATGGGCACGGGATTCTTTGCCCATTTCTCTAAAATCCTGTGAAGGTAAGGGTTACGCGTGCTGTCTTCGTTCCCTTTGTTTCAAAGTGGAGTAACCCCCCGGTACCCTGGGTGCCACTCAAATAATGTGTCTTGCCGACACACCCTGGAGACAGCACTCCCCTCACCTCAGAGGAGGGTGCTGGAGCTGCTGTTCCCGACCGGCCATTACGTCCGGGTGACAATAGAACCCTAAGAGTGCTCTTTGCGCACCTTCTAAAATCCACGTGAGTGGTAAGTGTGCACGTTATCCTTGCCGCTTTTCTAAAATCCACGTAAGTGGTGGGTGGGCACGTTAGGCTTTGCCACCCGTCTAAATTCCACCTAGGTGGTAGGTGTGCACGTTATGCTTTGCCACTTCTCTAAAATCACACGAAAGTGGTAGGTGCGCACGTTCTTCTTTGCACACCTCTCTAAAAATCCTGTATGGTGAGGGTTACGCGTTTCGGACTTCGTTCCCTGTTTCGGAGAGGGTTAGGCCCCGATTTCCTGGGCTCCTCTCAACCAGTGTGTCTCGATCGACGCACTCAGAAGGCACTGCCCCCCTCGATATCAAGGGGTACTAAGAGGGTGTCGTCTGACGAGCAGGATCCTCTCCGAGGAGTGGAATCCCTCTCTCCATGGGCTGTCCTCGTGGTAATATTGAGCAATGCTCCCCTTTATCAAAAGGTTACCTGGAATGGGGGACATATTCCCAGCTGAGGAAAAACGGAGGTGCCTCTTTCATGCGAGGCTTGAGCTCGCTGTCTTCCAGAAGACCTCGTACCAGCTGCATCAGTAGTTTTGGGCCGTCCTCCGCCTCCCTGATGTGCTGGCGATGTGGCCAGCCTGCAGTATGCTACCCCTCTGATTTTTAATCATGCTGCTGGTTGGGCCCCCCCTCTCGGTGAGAGTTGGGTTGGGCTCCCCCAGCTAGAATGAGCTACTGCCAGCCGGGGAAAACCCGGCATTAGTAGAAAGGGTCAAGCCCCTGGGCGCTGAGAGGGGGGGGGGGGGGGGTGGGGGGGAAAACACACCAAGGGCCGGGGGGGGTGGGTTCCCAAGCCGAGATTGTTACTAGCTGGTTCCGCTAGTTGGAACGTGATGCGGGTCGAGTCCCCTTCTCGGTGAGAAATGGGCGTGTTGCTCCCCCAGCTGATAATTGCTAGCCGTTCCACCAATGGAACGTGCTGTAGGTCGAGCTCCCGCTGAATGGATGTCTGCTCCCTCAGCTACAGGTTCGCGGCTAGCCACGCCAGCGTGATAGCCGTAGGTGAGACTGATGACTACTCAGAGCTCCATCTATAGGCTGCCCTCCAGAAGTGCCACGAGAACCCCCTAGAACGGTTGTATCCATCTACATATGGACATTCTAAAATCCACATGGTGGTAAGTGGGCACGGTATCTTTGCCCACTTTTCTAAAAATCCACATAAGTGGTAAGTGCGCACGTTATGCTTTGCCCACTTCTCTAAAATCCTATGGTAAGAGTTACGCGCACAGCTTAGTTCTCTTTTTCTGAGTGGTCTAAAACCCCGGTTCCGCCTGGGACCCACTCCTCATGGTATCCCCGAATACCTGCTCTGACAGGGTGTTTCCACTAGAGGCCTGTTGAGACAGGTCCTTCTGCAAAGTGAGGTAGCCCTGAGTGACAGGCCAAGACTAGTAATTGATCCAATAAGTAGGCTCTTGGTCGTATTCCCTGGAAGGAATCCTTCATGATTCTAGGCCCTGGCGCCACCTCCGAGGAGGCTTTTGTATGGCACAGCTGGTACGGGGGCCCCTACCGTCCCGCAGTTCTGGGCACCGAGCCAACCGCCCTCATTACACCAGAGGTCAATCTCGAGAAACTGATTCCCGTGGTAGACTATTGGTACCCTGGGTTCTACTACCAATCTTGTCCAAGCGGGACCTGCACACTGTGAGGCTCTAGATGTCCCTTGGCAGCCTAGGCTTCTGGCAGTAGGGAGTAATGTCACTGACATCAGTCTAAGTCCAGGACAGGGGCAACTCCCATAGCGATATGGTGTAGTTGGTACTTAGTGGCTCGCCATGGTTCTGGCTTGCACTCCCCTCAGCATGGCGGCGTGGGTATACCGTTCCCCATAGCGACCCCTAGAGGACGCAGTTCGAAGTTCCACGAAAGGGAACGTCTCAGGTTACATATGTAACCATGGTTCCCCGAGGGGAAACGAGACACTGCGTCCTCTAGGTTTTTTGCCATGCTTCGGACACAAGCTTCAGATGAAGAAGTGATGATGTGCGCTAACGGCGCCTATTTTGTACTAGTTGCGACGGTAGTGACGTCATGGCTGTTGCCGGCCAATGAGTTGGTGTTTTTTCTTCAGACACGGGTCACGACGAGGCGGCCCCCATAGCGACCCCTAGAGGACGCAGTGTCTCGTTCCCCTCATGGAACCATGGTTACATAAGTAACCCGAGACGTTTTGGGCTAAAGGGGGGCTTTAAAGGGTTAAACTACACATCAAAGCTGTGGAAATGAGCCAATTTGATCGTTCCTATGGCGAACTCCAACATAACACACGTTTGCTGTTAGACATGAGTTACAGTTGGGGAATTGCGGTTTGGACCTGTGTGTGTCTCACATCTGCTCAGGATGTCAGACACGTCTCGTAACTCAAACATGGAGAAGATGGTTTAGTATGATACAGGTCCAACCGATCTGCGATTCGTGTTTAGTCGCTACACAGTAAATAAGACGTGAATTTGTTTGGAAATGGTTGATAATTAAAATCAGAGCAAAGTGCACGACTACACAAGTCAGCGAGGACACACGCAGAGTAGGCTATCCTCGCCATTGCATCACTTTTACTTCCATGTATCTGAAGCTGGGCGTCAGGATTTAAGCGCTATGTGGTACTTTTGCGATATTTTCGGCCATATATGGCAATCGCCGTTTATTTTGTTTTATTTGTTGGCGTTCTGGGTCGCACCTGCGTTCCTGCATCCGCAGTGTTTGGATTTTAAACCTCCCTTTCAGCCTCAACAAGAACTTCAGTTCTGTCAGATGTATAAATACTTAGGCTGCTGTGACTATGCCAGAGACCAAGAGCTGATGGCAAAATACTATCGGATAATGGATAACTTCGATTATTTTGGATATTCGAACTGTGCAGCGTATGTTCAAGATCTGCTCTGTCAGGTAAGTTTGGTCGACTGCACAAACCTGAAACTTTTTTGAAACATTTTTTTTTCTTCTGCTTGTTGCTTGTAAATGTACTCGAACCATTATATGTTCGCCTCTCAACACGTAGCCTACCGCAATTTGCAGCCATAAATTGTAAACGATGGTTCCCAGCAGTCTGGCTGCCAGCGTTGCCATCGAGTTGAAATACTGTTGTTTGGTGAGGGGCCAAATGACGTCACTAGTAATCACGAGGAATCTCTTTTAGCCAATATGAACAAAACTGAGCCAGCAATGGTTAAAAATCCATATACATGACCAGTCATGAAAATGAACGCACAAAGAGCATATTTAAAACAGAAAAACAGAAAACTTTTTTTTTTGTAGAAACCAAAATACATGGTTTTGTAGAAACCAAAACAGTCTTTGACTAATTGAATGTATCAGTGATCAATAAAAGTATTAATTTCTTATTAAAAACATGTTGTGTATATATATACAGGTGTGCGCATAAGAGGTACGCAGGTACGCATGCGCGTCAAAAAAAAATGCGCTTCGTAAATAAGTTCAGACTGTGCTCATTTGCGTACCGACATGAACTAACTATCGACTAACTGTAATACTGTTTAATATTCCTATTCAAACTGAAAGCATAAATCAAAGTTATGTGCTGCCGGTTTCACAGCAAAACGCAAACCTTACATTTCGTTCACTGACGCGCTTCACTCAGCAGCGATAAGTAGCAGCGCATATGTTGACTTGCCGGCTTGTAATAAAAGCTTGTTGGTTTTAGGTTTGAAAATGATGAAAATTCATATAAAAATGAAAAAAGTAAAAAAAAAAAAAGATAAAAATGTAAATATTAGCATTGTATTTGAAGTGTATTATAAAATAATTGTATTTTTATGTAACATTCACTTTTTATTTAAAAAATATAACAGTATTATTACACTAGTTGTATGTATTTTGTTATTATTTTATTTAAAAATACAAATACATAAAGGTGCAATAATCTATTATTAATTAGTTAATTGTTATAGTTATATTTCTGAGCCGCTCACACTCCCAGTCCCTATTTACCCAGCATGGGTTGTATTTAACCCATCAGTTTTTTAGAGTGTAATTGTGACTCATGATATAACTTAAAATCTAAATAATTAATAATAGTATATGTGTATGTGCAGTGTGAGCACCAAACTAAATCTCCTGGTGCTCTCATGAAACGGACTGCAAAACGTATGTGCACCCCATATATATATATATATGTATATAACGTGACGTGATATGTGGCCAAGTATGGTGACCCATACTCGGAATTAGTGCTCTGCATTTACCCATCCAAAGTGCACACACACAGCAGTGAACACAACACAACCGTGAACACACACCCGGATCAGTGGGCAGCCATTTTTTGCTGCGGCCCCCTTGGAGCAGTTGGGGGGTTCGGTGCCTTGTTCTCACCTCAGTCGTGGTATTGAAGGTGGGAGAGAGCGCTGTACATTCACTCCCCCCACCTACAATTCCTGCCGGTACGAGACTCGAACCCACAACCTTTGGGTTATGAGTCCGACTCTCTGACCATTAGGCCACGACTTCCCCTTATATATATATAGACTGTATTAATACATACAGTATTCATAACACCATAGCAATTGCTAGCAAACAGGGGTCATATAGGGACTTCTGAAGTGGTTAAAGTGGATGTGGTTTCTCAGACTGTTGAATGGGAAAGCAGACATGACTTGTCAAATTCATTGCTTTGAGGCCATCGCAATTCAGTTACATCCCCCACTTTTCCTGTTTCTTTTCTTCAGGAATGCTCTCCATACGCTGCTCACCTTTTTGATGCCGAAGACCCCAGCACACCCTTACGGACCATACCTGGACTCTGCCCGGACTACTGCTCTCAATTCCATTCCAAGTGCAGATCCTTTCTTACCTTGTTGTCTGACGATCCACGTCTTCCAGAACTTGAGCATGAGCAGCGCAGACTTTGTCAGTACCTCGAGCTGGATGACCCGGATTACTGCTATCCTCATCTGCTGAGCAATGAACGGTTGACTAAAAATCTGGGCCGCACCGCAGCAGATTTTGACGGCTGCTTGCAGCTGTGTTTGGAGGAGGTTGCCAATGGACTTAGAAATCCTCTTGCCATGGTTCATGCCAATGATGGCACGCACAGGTTTTTCATTGCTGAACAAGTTGGCCTGGTCTGGGTATATCTTCCAGATCGATCAAAGCTTGAAAAGCCATTTCTAAACATCACAAAAGCTGTGCTGACATCTCCATGGGAAGGTGATGAAAGAGGCTTTTTGGGACTCACCTTTCACCCTGACTTTAAATACAATAGGAAGCTGTATGTTTACTACTCTGTTGAGGTTGGTATTGATGAGAGAATCCGTATCAGTGAGTTCCGTATCTCTTCTACGGATATGAACGTGGTTGACCACGGTTCAGAAAGGTGAGCGGTTTTTCTTTGACCCTATGCTTTCATATTGAGTTCAGAGTGTCCAATACTCCCTGTGTCTTCATGTCCCCTCAGAATCATTTTGGAGATCGATGAACCTGCTTCTAATCACAATGGTGGACAGCTTCTCTTCGCCGATGATGGATACTTATATATCTTTACTGGGGATGGTGGAATGGCAGGAGATCCATTTGGGAAATTCGGAAATGCACAGAACAAGTTAAGATGATTAGTCTGGAACTCAACTCTGATATTGTACAAGAAGCTAAATTCAGTTTGGTGCAAGGACATATTGCCTATAATAATTGTTCTTCTCTTATCTGGATGTTACTGCTAGATCTGCCCTTTTGGGAAAGGTTTTGCGCATTGATGTAGATGACAACGAAAGGGGGCCACTGTATAGAATCCCACCGGACAATCCGTTTGTGCATGAACCCAATGCTCGTCCGGAGGTGTTTGCCTATGGGGTGAGGAACATGTGGAGGTGCTCGGTAGACAGAGGAGATCCGATAACCAAGGAAGGAAAAGGACGAATCTTTTGTGGGGACGTGGGCCAGAATAAGTATGAAGAAGTAGACATTGTGGAGAAGGGCCGGAATTATGGCTGGAGAGCAAAAGAGGGCTTCTCTTGTTACGACAAAAAACTCTGTGCCAACAGCTCTTTAGGTGGGAATACAGTTACTCGCAAAGTCAGTCCTTCAAATTCTTAATGTTTGGAATAAATGTAATTAATTGTGATTGGATGGATGGATGGATAAGTAAGTATCTTTTTCAACCCATGAAGTCTTTTACACTATGTACTTTTTTACTTCTAGATGATGTTCTTCCAATTTACGCATATCCACACAAAATGGGTAAATCTGTCACAGGTGGATATGTTTACAGAGGCTGTGAAAATCCCAATTTAAATGGCATGTACATATTTGGAGACTTCATGAGTGGGTACGTAATGACATATATGCACACACATACCATTTAAAAGTCTTTTTTTATATTAATGCTTTTAGTCAGCAAGAAAAACTGATTGAAATTGATTGAAAGTGACAGTGAAGACATTTATGTTTCAAAAGATTTATATTTCAAATAAATGCTGTTCATTTGAACTCTTTCTATACATCAGAAAAAAAAATTCACGGTTTTAGCAGGGCAGCTGTTTTCAACATTGATATTAATAAGAAATGTTTATTGAGCACCAAATCCTCATATTAGAATGATTTGTGAAAGGATCATATGACACTGAAGACTGGAGTAATAATGCTGAAAATTCAACATTGCCATCACAGGAATAAATATACATCAAATAGAAAACAGTTATTTTATATTGTAATAATATTTTACAATATTATAGTTTTTGTAAGTCCAGCCTTGGTGAGCATAAAATACTTCATTCAAAAACATAAAACATTCTTATTGACCTTATAAAATTCTTATTGATTAGTGTTATTGTTGTGATAATACCTGAGGTCTAAGTTCTTTTCAAAATTACTTAATACTTTTTAAAAATGACAAACATTCGTTTAAATGTATGAACTGTATGGATTTCCACAGACGCCTGATGAGTTTAAAGGAAAACAGAAACACACGTAATTGGGAATACAGTGAGATTTGCATGGGAGTGGGTCTGACTTGTTCATTTCCAGGGCTCATCAACAATTACTATCCGTACATCATTTCGTTTGCAGAGGATGAAGCAGGTGTGTACCCAGAAATGCCATATGTTCCTTTGTCACACTTTATATACTGCATAAAATAGTTATTATCTCCTCCTAGTGTACAAAATTATTTTTAGAGCTTTATAATAATTTGATAAATAGGTAATGTAACCTAACTTGGTTGTTTTTTGTTTTTATTTGTGACCAGGTGAACTCTATTTCATGTCTACTGAAATACCGAGTGCAACATCTCCTACAGGTGTTGTGTACAAGATTGTTGATCCCTCAAGGTATTAGGTATTTTTATCATTCATGAGGTAGTTTCATGGTGTGCAAAGATCAGCTTGTGTTGCCTCTTAACAGACTTTACTCTCAAAAGATGAAAAGGCTGTGTTGGCAGCAATATGTGCTGCTGTTATCTATCTCTCTCTCACTGACAATATTTTGACTTGTTCCTCCCTTTCTTATAAAAAAAATCTGGGTTACAGTGAAACACTTACAATGGAAACGAAAGGGACCAATCCGTAATGTTAAAATACTCCCTGTTTTAATGTAGCCACAAGATGTAAACAATATGCATAGTAACATGATTTAAGTCTAAAAATGTACTTACTAACCTTTTTCTGTGTAAAGCTACCTCCATTTTTACAACTACATTGTGACAACGTAACACCTAAAACCCTAAAACAGCCGTAAAAATGGCGAGAACTATTTTACAGCTCAAATAATGAACACATTTTAACAGAATATAAGTGCTTTTTATACAATTCTAAGCTTCACATTTTTTTTATTAATCCTTTAAAAACTGGCCCCCATTTACTTCCATTGTAAGAGTCTCACCATAAACTGGATTTTTACTTCTGTTAAAGAAAACAAGAGACAAGCTGAAATAAATTCTGTGGTAATCAACATTATTAGGCCACAAATTATGTCAACTGACCCCAGAATATTCATTTAAAGAAATTAAATTTCTCCCTGCTTTATTACAGACGTGCACCCCCAGGAAAATGTCATTATGAGCCATTTTCAGTTCGTGTTAGGAGCAATCTTATACAATTCAAGCCAAAGGAAAGTAAGTTGGCTGCTTTTTTAAGAGATCTAGTAAATCTGTACATCCAAAACGGTGTTTATAATATTTCATTTTTAGCCAAATATGTAATAGATTGCCACAGGGATGATGTATTTTTGTAGGCCAAGCCGGAAGTTAGCATTACCATGGGATGATGGAACCCCGAAGTTCAAAAATACCAACTCTTTTCCGAGTTTTAAGACTCATTCCTGCAGCTCTCTATAACAACCTGATTGTGTCATTGATTTTTGAGTAAATCCCTCTTTTCACAGCACGAATAGGAGTCCATGTTCCAACAAAGCATCCCAGACTCTCAAATCCAGAGGAACCTCCTGACAGTGGCACAAAAGACTGGCTTCAAGAGCTGCTGGACAGCTTAAGAGAGCAGGACGAGCAGATCACCCCCACACCATTCACCCCAACTACATCCAAGCCCCTCAGGACATCTAGGCAGAGGAAGGCTAGACGCAGGAAGGGCAAGCACAAGAACGGAGCAGTGAGGTTGGTCGGGGATGAAGAAGGTCGGAGGGATCGGGGAAGGGTGGAAGTATATGTCGATGGGGAATGGGGGACCATTTGTGATGATCTCTGGAATACCAAGAATGCCATAGTGGTTTGCCGACAGCTCAGGTTCCTCCATGCACTCAAGGCTGCCAAGCACGCTGAGTTTGGAGAGGGGACGAGCCTGAAGATTATTCTGGATGATGTGCAGTGTGAGGGGACAGAGGAAACTCTCTTGGACTGTCAGCACGCTGGGATTGGTACACACAACTGCGCTCACTACGAAGATGCAGGAGTGATATGTGGAAATTCAGTTTCAGGCCTGGATTAATCTGAAAAGTTCTGAAACAACCTTTTTGTTATTAGTTGTAACACATAGGTCTACCTCATCTTTACAATACAGAAGACATATGGACTATAATAAAATGTGACATTTGAGTTAAATTTTTATCGTAAATACACATTCATGTTCATGGTTTGATGCTCAAATTCATAGACCTATGTGGATGTTTTAATTTGTCTGAATCAATGAAGTTATGTTATCCAATATATGACGTCATTGCATAACTTTTGTAACAGTTAATTTACCATCATTCATTCACAAATAAATTCAGAATGATAAAGTTTTTGTGATTATTTAAAACCAACACAAAACGTAGCCTAATGAGAAAAACAGCATGTAGCACCCAAAAATGAAAATGATTAGCGGTAGCCACTGATACTATGTAACTATGTAAATACTATGTAAGTCAATGACCGTCAACTGTTTGGTTATCCACATTCTTCAAAATATCATCTTTTGTGTTCAAACAGAAGAAAGAAACTCGTAAGTTACAGCTTGGCACAACTTGAGGCAGAGTAGCCTAAATAATGACAATTTTCATTTTTGAGTGAATCCCTTTTAATAAGTCTTGGATAGGTTGCTTTGTATATTTTGAAGTACTTTGGAGTACAATAAATACCACAGTATATGAATATGGTATTCATATATTGTCTATATATATATATATATGTGTGATCTGTCAAAGTACCATGGTATTGCAATCTTGTACAATCCCTTTAAAACTAGCAAATGTTAGTTCCGTGTTGTGAATAGGGCACACACAACAACTGGCCATTCTAGTTGTTTTGTTCTTCTTCATATTTTCTCTAAACAATAACCTTTTCTCTAAAGTTGTTAGTTAGATATTTTTTGTAGCAAATTCGTTTTGTGGTTTTGTTGTTGGTTTGTTTACTTTGGTAAACATTTGTAGCTAAATACGCCATTAAAATAGATATATAGAAATACATGAAAATTTAATATCTTGGAGCAATATTACATTTGATCGTACTAGTATAATAGCACTTTTGACTGTTTTTCGTAGTTTATTAGCCATTAGCTAGGATTAAAAGTGTAAGTGAGAGTAAACAGGGAGAGATGCAGAGACAGGTGAAAAGCGTTTGGTTAATAGTGAATATTGACCTATTGTGCGTACCATTGTGGCTCCCTCTGTTAGCAGGGGATAATCGCTACATCTGGGGTAAAAAAGACAGATTTATGTATTGTGCCAAGAAGGTTGCACTGTCTGTTCGTTCACACAGGTACGAAACTGATTGGTAGCTGCCTTTAGCGGAGCCTTTACCGATTACCTCCATTGATCAGAGCATTCGGCACGGTCGTCTGTGAGTGACGTCACCTCCCAATACAAACACGCCCCCTCGTATAGCCCCGCCCCCTCACATTGATTGGCAGCTTTCCATGCAGACGTCGGAAATTCAAATGCAAAAGGAATTGCGATTAGGGATGGGCGATACCCCTTATTTTGTTTTCGATACGATGCCGATATTTTTCAAGACAGTATCGTCGATATCTATACCGATTCGATACTTATGCACTAAACTTTTAATTATCAAATGTATTAAATTATTAAATTACTAAGAGTAAATGGGTAATGAAAACCACTTAACTACGTTTAAAACGCATTTTAACCCGTTTAATACCAAATTTTTCCCAGACATGAAAATATACAAATGATGCGTCATTAGTAACCCTTTGAAATAATCAATAATTATTTTTTTGGAAAAGTGTGTGAAAAATTGTGTTTTATGGTCGGTCACAATTGTAACCGGTGGGATAATTTGTATATTGAATTAACATATTTCTGCAGTCATAAACATTGTTATATATCTTAGCCCAGCTATTTTAAACAGTTTGATCACATTCTAGGGTTACTATTATGCATAAAAAAACCCTTATACAACATTGATAGGAATACTGAGATCAAATACAAAAAAATACAACCATCAGCGTATTTCAAAATTGTTACTTTTTTGTAAAATATATCAATTTTTTTATATTAGTGCTACCAGTATTACAACATTACTATTCTAACTTATTTGTAACATTTGAACTTTTGATTTAGTGCAATATTTTGTACTGCCAGTGAATGGCTGATGCATGCCTATTTATTCTGACAGTGTATGATTTCTATTAACATTACAGAATAGAACATGATCAATATTATCTTTCAACGTTCAATTTAAATAACTGTAATTGCACAAACTATGTAGGCTACAACTTCAATTTATTGTGAAATAACTCAAACATTTATGTTTTTATTTCTGTCCTCTGATAAGCATTGTTCAGGGCTGCCATTCCCAAAAGCTTTAATGCTTTCTTATGATACTTTTTTGTAAAAGCACCTGGTTTTTGAATTTCACTGTCAGCAGTGAGTTGGATGTCCTCTGTGTGATTGATTGATTGGACAGTTGCTTGTGGATGTTCGATTGACATAAAATAGTTTTCTATCCTACACCATTACTCGGTTTCTGAAGCAAAGGTTATTCGTCCACTTACAATCAAGCTAAATAATGTAACCATTATTATGCATTTTTTTGTTGTTAAATAAACAAAACCACTGGTAAATAAAGCGCACGTTAGTATCGATATTTTTGAGTATCGATATATCGATACTTCGGATCGATACGCCCATCCCTAATTGCAATTCCATTTGAGTTTGCTATTTAAATATGACAGGCTCGTAACTCCTGAGACATGGGAAATACAGTTGCAAATGTACTTTGCTTTTTCATTTGAAATTTGGCCGTAACTGTGCGTTCGCGAAAGCGAAAATGAAAACGGTAATGCAGGATTTGCAATTGCATTTGGATTATGTCCCAATTTATGCTCCACCAGATGGCTGAAACCCGCAATTGAAAATACAAGTGCTGTGTTGCTATTCTAGTTGAAAATTGTCCGAAATCGTTCCATAGGTTAGTAGCACTGGTCTTGTTAACATGGGGTCTCTGGCTTGGTCTATCCTCGCATGGGGCCGGCTCCTCTGCTTAGACATCGCTGTCAAGTATCTTATACCAAATATCCCCGCACCATTTGTGGTTTGAGCATGTTACACTGCTATGACGGAAAACAGCCGGCGACAGAGGCTAACTGTGGTGTGTTTTGCCAGCACCTCATGGGTGCTCTGAGTGTAGCTTGTCAATAAGAGTTTTGGGGGTTAGTATATGTAGGAAATGTATGTAAAGCGTGACAAGACTTCCTATTGGTTTACCTTCTTTCGCGTGGGGAGCTTGGATGAAGATTGTGAGGAGTGTCTTGCTTGGTGCCTATAGGGAGATCAGTGATAGTGTAGCACAGGGGGGAGCGTGAGGGTAGGAATATAGTGGTGGTTAACAGGTCCGGGGGTGGGTGGTCGGAGTTTGTGGGCGAAAAAAGACTCTCGAGGGGTATAGTGCGGGGTATATATTGGGTTGGTAGTGGAGGATGCCGTCGTGACTCCAACAGGGTAGGAATGGAGAGGGGGTTGGGTGCCGGGCGAGATGAGCCTCAAATATGGGGTAAAGGACATACGCCGTGTCTCAGGGGAATTCAGATGTGCTACTCATAAGAGTGATGCTATAACCTCACACAAACATCGAAAAAAGGAAAAGTGTATCGTCAGGTCACGACGTAGGATATGTCTCAAAGGTGGTGTTCTTGAAAAGTGTGTGTGCTCATAAGCAAGGGATGTGACCTGGCTCAAGAGCTGGGCCGACGTACGCGGGGGCTAGTAGATTGATCAAAAGGGGTCGTACCAGAGAAGGGGGAGAGAGAAAAAACGATGAAGGCTCGAAATGGAAAAGGGAACAAAATTGCGATGACGGTGGTGACGTCTCCGGCGGGGGGTTTGTTAATAGAGGGTAAAAGGGTGCATGAAGAGGGTGATAGGTCTAGGAAAGGGGGAGAAAGGAGGGAAAGAGAGAGGGGTGGGAGGGAAAAGTGAAAAAGAAAGGGGTGTGAGGGAGGAGGGGGGTGAACAGGAAGGAGGAGGAAGGAGGGAAAAGGGTAGGAGGTACCATGGATCCAAAGAGATAGGGCACGACCAGGGTGTTGAGCGGAAAAGCGTTGCTATTATCTTGGGGTACGTTTCTTTTTTTTTTTTCCTTTTCCCCCACTTCCTTTTTTTCTTTTTCCTGATTTATGTTATTCAACTTACTGTATATTTAATTTTGCAATGACATTATATATGCAATTTTCCTTTTATATATTTGGAATTATAACATTACCTCTTTTGGTATTTATTATAGACACCAGCATGCCATTTAATACTAGACTTTTTTTAACATTTAATGCTAGTTAAATTATATTAATATTACTTAAATAACTAATATCATAATTAATCTTATTTAATATATCCTGGTTAGCTACTGTATGCTTAGACTGCTATAATATATAATTTTTTTACGATATTATCTGCCCCTAAAATACACTGATTGTTCCTCTTAGTCTTATATATTACCAGAATCTGCCATTAATAGTCATGGGAATTAAATATTAATAATAGTCTGCCACCCATATGGTGCTTCTGATCATCCTTCCCTTGGTCAAGAAGATTTAGAGTGTACATTAAAAAAAAATAAATCCTGTCATCACGTTTAAAAATGGTATTTATTTTCCTTATGAATCACATTAGATCAAATGACATCTGAAGCGGAAAACTTCATGACTGAAAACTGAGCCGCCTTCTGTATGGAATACATTTTCCAGACAATGACACAATGATTATTACATATGATGTCAAATCAGCAAATGTTGAAAGGTTTGACTACTGCCCCTCTTATAACGGATGGACCATGTGGCTGTAGGATGTACAGTGGGTTGCTTCGAGCCATCTCAAATCAGAACAACCATGTCACCCCAACATGAACCCATTTCAAATCTCACATTAGTCACTCTGTCTTCCTGGTAATTATGGTCAATTAATGGGACACTAGTGAGTGCTCTCCTCTAGCAAGCTTTAAGTGAAGCGCTGAACCTGAACAACTCCCATTTCCTGTCATGTTTCTCTGTCCTATTATCAAAAGGTTGGTCACCACAGACCCAGATCGTGCAGTTCTGGAGAGGCGCTGGAGCGGTTCTCACTGCCATGTGTCACTGCTCATCACAGTGGACACATCATTTTGTACATTTATCCATTCATCAGGCCATGTCTTTATTGTCACTTTTGTTGCATCCTTGTTGAATAAAATTATTAATTTCTTTAAAAAATAAAATGAAATCTTACTGACCCCAGTCTTTTGAACAGTAGTGTGGTCTACCAGACCATGAAACACAAATCTGATGAAGGTCCATTGTTGTCATGCCTAACGTTTTACCATTCAGAAGTGTGTGTATGGCTGTAGTCTTGTCTATTAATAGGACTGGGGTGACTGACACAAACGGGTCAGTAAGTGGGAGTAAGTGTCTGTGGCTGGCTCCAGACCCCCAGCTTGGGGTCTTCCTGAAGACCTGCCCCCTCCAGAGACCTGGAAGCACAACGTGGTTACTGCCCCAACACTCGATTTAGGGCTCGGACGCAACCCATCCCCCAAGTTAACAGTAGGTTAACATTGCATAGCTGGCAAAGACACAGGCAGACCATAAAAGTTATAAATTGTGATAAACACATCTGCCTTAATCCTTGATAGGCTGAAATGTATTATTACCAAACTTTTACCTTAAGGAAAACATTATTATTGCTCAACTACATGGCTACCACCCAGAACACCCTAGCAACCACCATGAGCATCTTAGCAACCACATAGCAACTCCCCACAAACCATCCAGAACCCCCTAGCAAACACCTGGATTTGGAACTACCCAGAATAGTTAGCAATCACTAGTAACGCCCCGGCAACCACTTGGAACATTCTATCACCTTGATATGCCCTAGAAACCTCCCAGAATACCTTAGAAACCACAGCGCAATACTGTGTTCTCATGAGTATGCTTTCTGGTTGATTGAAAAGGACCTCTTCCCACTTCTCAAGAGCTACACACACTTTTTTGAGTGGTCAGATTCATGTCTGAAGCACCACGGATCAAGGGTTGCCCTTTGGAGGCTGTAAAAGCTCACTAAACACAGGACTATAAAGCATCCGTAAAGAAAATAAACAGTCACAAGGACCTTGGAGCTCAGCAGATGTGGCGCCGTGCATAGAAAGCCAGCAGCAAACATTAACTCTACTATTGAACAATGAAAGATCTGGCTTTACGGCCATCCGTAGCAATCATAGCATTGCATTGGCAGGTGAGTTATCTTCTGCTATTGTGCTCTGTGAATGGGAATAGCTGAGATACCCTCCCCAAGTGAGTGATAACATCTGCTGGTAGAGGTTTTATGAAGAACCAAATGCGCAGCAGACAATAGACTGACCCCGAGAGATTGAGTTCAAGCCACTCCGATGGTTCACTCTGGGATTTTGTGAATTCTCTCTAAGACTTCAGAATCTGGTCTGAAAACAAGAGGTTCTTACAAAAGTCTGGGTAGCCAGCAATTACTGTGGGTTTAGAAGAGAAAGGCCTGCAATTTAAGGTTGTTTTACAAATTGGAAATATTGGTCATTTTGGTAGGTTGGTAAGTGGAGTAATGTGTAGGTTGAGGAAGGACAATCTTTTAAACCTATCAGTTGCTCTTAGAAAATGAGATATAAAAAGAAATTATTGTTATTATTATAAATAAATACAACTAATTTTCTATCATTTCTGGCATTTAATGATTTTACAACTTCCAAATTTTGAGTTCCAAACTTCAAAATTTAGCTCTTAGAAAATAAGGCATAAAAAAGAAAATCAATCCTATTAAATTACTGAATTAAAGTAAAACCGTTGTTTTACATAATATGCATTTAAACAAAAACATTGAGAACTTTGACAAGGCTGTCGGTAGATTTCGGAAATGATACAAGGCCAAAGGATGTTTTCGATTAACTGGTATGGCCAATATACCAATCTATCCTAAGTACATCCAAATTCATACTTGAGCTTTTGGGGTCACATCCTGTGTTTTTTATTTGACAGAATGACGTTAAATAAGGAGTAGGAAATGACAACAGTGGGGCAAAGACTAGTGTAAAGGAACAATTGCAGATAATCAAGGCTGACATCACTGATCTGCCTGTTATTAGTTTTATTTGTGCCTCTGGAAGAATGAACCTGAGCTGAAATCCCAAACCGATAAAGCCCAAATCAGCCTCAGCTGTGAACAGGCCAGCAGGGTCATGGCTAAAATACACATGCCATATCAAACATATCCACAGAGAGAAGAAATTGCTGAGCTAAAATTCTTCATAAATTTGCTCCAACCCTGTTTGCCCCTTCTGCTAGATTTTTTAACTACACCATCTTTCTGCAAAAACTTTCTTCTTTAGCATTCATTAATACACATATCCATTGAATTCCCACCCCCCCCCCCCCTAAAAATTCTAATTTTTGCTTCAAGCCAAAAGTGACAGTTTTATTGTCTTTCTCCAGACTTCACCGACATCCTTGGTTTTAATCCAGCAATCTGGGAGAATGAAGGCTTTTCATATGCATGTATCAGCCATATAAGCCTGTTTTTGTGAGGATATTTGGATATAAAGCACAAGCACAACTATGCATGTACACTGCTCTTTTTGTAAGGGACAGAGACCTGGTGGCCAGTATAGACTGCTCATAGGCATTTGTGGCTCCCCTGCAGGAAGCACTAAGGAAATCTGGGATTCCTGTTGGTCTAAGTAAACATGGCGTTAACCACCAGGCACTGGCAGCGGACCTGTGCCTATGCTGTCTGTACACATACAGTAGCTCCTCTTTCATGAGCTGGCTAATGCACCACTAAGCTAACGGCTCTGAAAAAGAAAAAAAGAAAAAGAAATGGTCGCACAAACAGGTGGGAGGCCAAATTAAGGAAGACCTAATTTTGAAAAGTCAAATTCTTAGTTATCATTATTTAATATAATTCTAACGTGCATTTAACACAGAGAGCCTATTTAAGCATTATCTAAACATTAGATTGCTAAACATTACAAGTTTCTAGCTTGAATCGGACGTTCTTTATGACATATGACATATAACGAATCTTGATGCAATTAACCCCACTGTTTTCCCTTTATTCACTTTCCCTCAATGGTCTACACATCTGCTGATGATTCCTCATCTTTTCCAAGGACGCCAATGTGGTCTACATATGTTTGGCTGCATTTCCTTGTCCATTTAGCACCGGATCTCTCTAAATTAGTAATGTGTTGAATTAGTAATGTGCTTAATGCCACCATACAGATGTCCACCAGCAGGCAGTTATCTCAAATCATATTTGGATCGACCCTTTTCAAAGCGAATTGGTGATGAATTAGCAATGACGCACCATTGCTCAGGCTGTCTTCACATCAGATGTTAAATGTGGCTTGTGTTGCTGTTTCTCTAATGCTCCATGTCACAAATTTGGTGGTCTGTTTTCACAGACTTTTCATGCAGCGACGTTCGGTGGATGTAATAGAACAAAGCTTTCAGGCATATGTCATTCATATTATCTGACGTTTCAGACTCAGTGCGCTCTTGGAACCTACCCAGCATGCCAGGGAATAAATTATATCAGTTCTGGGAAGTGGCTGTAATGCAAACAAACAGCAATGTGCTAATGGCTGGAACATTTCACACCCAGCAAACTAGTGTATAAGGCTATGAAAGTTGATTGACTGTGGCTGGTCATTTTCTGCTCAAACAGATGTGTATTTTGTCTCGTTTTGTGTGAATTATGTGTCAGATTAATATTTATTAACAAAGCAGACAGACAGATCCACACTGCGTCCTTTAGGGGACACTTTGAGGGATGCCATCAGCATGACCGGTGTCTGAAGCACGTGTGAAAACACTCCAAATCATCGGCCCGCACAGCCCGTAATGTCATTAGCAGAGCGCCCGGAAGTATACGAGGGTGGCTGTAATGCACATCATAAACTTCTTTTGTCTTCAGGAGCCATTTGTTTACGTACATGTAGGAAACATTTCAGTTAGTGCGTGCCTCCTAAGCAGACGTCTATCAGAGATGTACTTGATTGAGAACAGTTTCCTTTGATGGCTACCCCTTTTTATGAAAATTGAAGCAAGATGCCCCTCCCCAGTGATTTTGGCTTGGCTTCTTTGCTGTCTTCTTAGCAGCTTCTCAGGTTGGGCTGCCTCCAGCATATTTTCGGTGGCCCACCTGTAACATCATCAGAGTTGATAACTGTCTGAGGACAGTTCCCTTTGACTAGCTGCCCAGATGGAGCGAGATGTCCCTCACGAGAGTATGTGAATATTGAAGCAGTGTTCCTTGCTCCTCTGTTCAGGCCGCATGTACAGGTTCATTGGATCGAGCTCTCATAAAGTCTCCCTATTAGGGAAATTATTTGTCAAAGATGTACAGGTTGAGGCTGGTTTCCTTTGATAAGATCTCCCCCTGAGTCGAGAGCTTTTTCCCTACATAGTAGCAGGGTTGGGCTGCCTCCTCACTTTCTAGGGCTTTTAAGTAGGCTGTCCCCCCCCCCCCCGGGGGTTCCTTTTTATATGCTAGGATACCTCTTCTGATTTCAGGGTATTCTCAAGCAGGCGGTCCCCTTGAATCCCACATGTTTTGGACTGTCTCCCCTGCATTATGGTTTCAAGTATATAGCCCATTGTCTATAGGAATATAGCTGTTTGAGGACAGTTGTAGTTGTGTTCCCAAATTGGCTGAATGGGATGTCCCTCCTTATATTAGTGTTGGTTGGGTTCCCCATTTCCTTAAAGCTATTTTAGCTGTCCGAAGCATCATTGTAGTGCCCCCCCTTTAAATCGGTGTCTGCTAAAAATCTGTGTATTTTGTGTTCTCTCACCAGGTGGACAGGCATGCATAGTGAGTATTAGGGGACACAGTGTGGAGTTCCCTCTCGAAACCAACCCCAGACATTCACTCCTATTACTTATGAATGGAAGAAACTGCAACGCGCAATATAGCGGAGTATGTCCCACCTGCTAAATGAAAGAGCCAATCACTGATTGGTAAAGTCATTGCGTCACTGCAACTGCTGTTAGAAGCTCCAGTTCCCATAGAAACCTGAGACTCACGCTTATGACTGCACTTGTGCATTGGTTGGTCTAGCCTGAAAAATAAGCTTTAAATGCTATTTGAGCATAAGCAACAACATTCATGGGGCAGTTCATTTCAGATTTTGTTGCTGATTTGAAATATGCAATTTAACTGAGTTCAGAAGGCAGTTTTTGAGATTTCAGGATTCCCTCATTCATTTCATTTAGTACAAGGTTTGTGCTGTACTCAGTCAGAGCAGGAGGCTTTGATCTTGGCTCATCACGGTCCATTCCACCAGCACCCTTATGGACTCACTTTTCTCAGGTCTGTTTTGTATCTCTCTCTCCCTTATGTATAGCCCCAGAAGTGGTTGTAAAACAAGCCCCTCTCAAATGTTGCTCTCATTCACCAATGCTTGCAGTGATGCTTTTGCCCTGACATTCAGCAGCATGTACTACAGTTCTGTCAGGACCACTATCGTCAAAGATGATTGACAATTAGCATACAGTTTGGATTGGCGGTATGGCTCGGTTCTGGGCAAGAACTCCCTGCGCATCCATGCAGCCTAGCATGGATGAGAGCAGGGAGAGCAACGATAGCCCCCCAGGGTAAACAGAACAGAACCAACATAAAGTATTGCAGATATCGTTAAGTTCAATAATGCAGTGTACCCATTTTAGAATTAGTCTGATTCAAGGTGAATCCTGACTGACAGAGGAGGAATTGGGGATGGAGGAGGGTAATTATCTATTGAGAAATGCGAAAACTGCTGATACTACTGCGGGACCTTATATATTAATGCTTAGATAGGTGTTGTATTCCCGTAGGTTGATGGGGATCAGCTGAGAGTATATATATATATATATATATATATATAGTATAATATATATATATATCTATATATATATCTAGATTAGATACTTATATATGGAGGTTCCGAGCAATCCTCTCAAATGCCATCTGAAATGTGCTTCTAAATGAGCATTTTTATCAGTCCGATATTTATGTTCAGTTATTTCACTTAATATTGCGTAGAAAAGACCTATACATTGGCCAATTATAGTAAAATTACTGAACCATAAACTAGCAGCTGACAAAAATACTAATTTTAGCTGAAGCTTTCAGATGCACTTAGAGCTTTTGCATCTTAACTCTTCAATATATATATATATAATATATATATATAATATATATAGCGGCTTTTATATGTTTGTGGAAACATTGAAATATTTTTTTAGGATTCTTTGATAAAGTTAAAAAGAACTGCATTTATTTGAAATATAACTCTTGTGTTACATTATAAACTTAAAACTTAATTATTCCGAACTTTTGACTTGTAGTGTATTTTTTTAAAACCTTTGAAAAAAACCAAAAAACCGTAAAGCTACACTTCAACGGATCGGTTTCATGAGCCCCTAAACCATTTCCCCATTATGTGTTCACTGGTGATTATGCTTCCTAATGCATTAATGGTTTGCAGTACATTGAGAAGACATATGCTTGGAAATAGACTTCCTAATTATTCATAATGTATGGGCAAGAGCAAAGGCCATAGTCGTACATGAAATAACCCAATTTGGTTGTCTGTCTTTAGAGCATGGTCTTTATGTTTGAGCAATGTCCTGTGACCATTCACTCCTCTATTTATTTTTGTTTCCTCTCGTTGTGAGGGACAAAGAGCAGGCATCCCTCTGGCCTCCTGGGGTTCTCCGGGAGGGGGGTGTTTTCTATGCAAACAACCCCAAATACAGGTACAGTTATCTTTGCCTGACTCCCTGCACCCAGTTTCAAGCCGCCAAGCTTTGAGTTCACCGTGGGAGCCATGGAGGGCTGACCTCTAATAAATATTCTGTTTTAACTCTGTAGCGAGTGTAATTTCTGCTTGTTATTTCCACATGATAGAAAAGAATCATTACGACGAGAGCAGTGGGAGGTCCAGAGGGTGCCATGTTCACTTCAAAGGGTTTCAAATGCCTTTTTAGTATTTAACTGAAAAAATTACACCTACAATAAAACACTTTCCACTAACTCTAACTGATGACTTATTGCTTTTTGTAAATGTTTTAAAGCAATTCTGACTTATTTTTTCCTGTAAAAGTTTTTTTTTTTTCACAAGCAACTAATGAATAAATTAGATTATATAGTTTCTCAAGAATATGTGAAGGTGTTGTTGGTAGAACACATTTACAGCTGCATCTCAGATTACAAAAATTACCAGAACCAGATGACATTCAGTTCAATTAATGGCCTCACAATGCACATTTTTCCACCAATGTGGAGTTCACATTGTGGACGGAATATCATATTAAACTCTGACAGGGTTTCCTGTCTTACATTTAAAGGTGCCGCAAACACTGCAACTGAATCTGGTGTCGGCTGTGCTCTTCAAATGACTCACATCATGTCATGAGTCATTGAGACCAGTTGTTTGTTTGTTTTTTAGTGACAATCATTCAGCTCAACCAGTGTTGTCTGACTCCTGAACAAAAGACTTCAATGATCAGTTAATTTTAGTAGTTGAAAACAGAGCCTGACCAGTGATTCTGATTCCTGACATAATTATTCTAATACGTAATTTTATTTTTGTGAAGCCCTGTCTGTCAAAAACTCATTTTGCAAGACTCGCTTGAAAATTTACATACTGACATTCTCATTTACGCTATGGATTGTATTTCTTTTTTTTATATTATATATATATATAATAAATACTCAATATTTGTTTGATAAAAGTAGGCTACACAACAGATCTTGTGGCAGGCCTGACACCACTGGACATGCGCTCCATAACTAATTAAAAGAGGTGAATAAAATATAAGGTAAGGTGGCAAATAGGTAAATAAGTGTAGAATTGCACTGTCTGTTTGCTTATGTGCATCAATCGGAGTGTAAAACAGTGAGATGTTGAGGCAGGTGAAAAGTGTTTGGTTAATGGTGAATATTGACCTATTGTGCGTACCTTTGTGGCTCCCGCTGTTAGCAGGGGATAGTCGCTGCATTAGGGGGAAAAACGACGATTATTTATTGTGTAAGGTGCCAAGAATATAGGGAGACCTGGGTTGCACTGTCTGTTCGGGCAGCTGCATTTAGCGGTGCCTTTACCAATCACCTCCATTGTTTACAGCATTCGGCACAATCGTCTGTGAATGACGTCACTTCCTAATATGGAACCTCCAAAACGGCGGTTTCACCCATAATGCACTTCAGTTATCGCGGTTGTGACATCATCTGTCAAAGACCATTTCCTGAAGGACTAATGAGATTTATTTTCTTTTTTGTGAAGCCACCTGTAAGTAGACTGAAAACCATTGAAAGTCAGCGTAAACACTCAGCGAAAGAACTGTTCTGAATGTACTTATTACTGACATTATCTTAGAATTTAGCAATGGTAGCCTAATTATATATATTTCTTTCTCTCAAATATTTATTCCATAAAAGTAATGAATCATTAATGGTTAAAGAACGAAACCTGTTAAGTATTGTAACCAGAATCATTTCTTCTCATATCTACTTCTGGGTGGTTGCTATGGGATTTATTTGTTTTATCAACCAGTGGAATATCATCTAATCATTTATAGAAAAGTAATAGCAATTGTTACTTTTACTAATTGACAGACAACCTGTTATTGACAACCATTTTTGAAGGATGAGGAAAAGGGCATCAGTCACTGAAGTGAGAAAAATGCTTCTGAGGTAGACAAGACAAAACTGCTGAGGAAATCCACTAATCGGGCTCCCAAAGAACAGAAGGGGAGGAGGAAAGATTACTGACCTCCACTGCAGCACCTGACTTGGACTTGGTTCAGGTTGTGTCCTGGCTGAGCATTTCAAGCAATGCTTAACGTGAAGGCAATTAGATTATTAGTGCAGCAGACGGCAGTTACATAGCAAGACTGCTATTCAATGATAATCACTGCAAAAACCCTTCAGGGCTTCAATCTTGTTACCTAATATGTAACATTAAGAGTAGTTCTAATAAAGACATGATACTAAGCCAGTTGTCCAATTCATTTTGCATTAGCTCGACTTAAAGCTAATGATTCTTTTCATCCAAAAACAAAATGTTCTTCCTCTTAATTGGTAATTGAGAAAAGCAGGCAGCACATGTGTTAAAGGCAACCTAATATCCAGTGGAAAATGAGAACACAAATCTACTGTTAAGTCCATCATCATGTTTAAACTGAAAACGACTGGTGCTGGTGTCCGTTTGCTGTGACAGCTGTCCACGCTTCATGTTTTTGTGCTATTTAAAACCTTTATGAGATGTGTAACCATTTTACACTTCATTTTTGAGGTTATTAATACAAATAAGATGGCCTTTAAGCAGTGTGTGGTTTTGCCCAATTTAAGTTTCGTGGATTTTACAGGAATTACATTATGTTCGTATCAAACGTTAAAAGTATTTTTAAAACATATTTTACTCAAACAATTTGCTCATATTTTGGGACTGTTGAGAGTTTATGAATTCATCTGGTATTAATTTCAACAACTACATATACTCAAAAGAAATCTCTTCAACTAAACAACATGTTTATACCCAGGACACTGTAACTTAAGCACACATGACATTATCAAAGTTAGATTTATTATATCTGGACACAGAGTGTTTAATACAAAGAAAGATGTAGAAGTAAAACGGTTTGTGGTCCTTTTCACAGACCAGAATTCCCCTATAAGACAAATAATAGTCATATAGTGCATAGAATTATTTGATTATCCACTTCATAGCAATGAGTTACCAAATCAAAAGTAATAAATACTGTACAATGATAAATCTGCCGTTAAAAATGACATGCCAAAATTTTACATTGCATACAATATCCTTAAACAACAGCATTTGTTATTCATACCTTTACAATAAAATTTTTTATAAAATCAGTAAATTGTACAAGTATAATTCAATATATGATTATATATACACATATATATTCCAATATCAATATTTAAATAAAGTGCCTTTCTTTTTGAAGCTCTGAAAGGTGAAATCTTACCATCAAATGTACTTAGAAAAGAGTGTATTTTATCTAAACTTCAACAACCAGTATTAGAAAAAAGTACAACATTTTCCATTTTAGTTATACCTATAGTTATACAAATACCCACATTCATCAGTTTATTCACCAAAAATATTGACACACAAAGCCAAAGTCAAAACTCGGGTTGGTAGACATTGCGATTTACTTGTGACAGAATCAATCCAGGCTCACTGGACATACATGCCTGTGGCGACATTTCTGCAAAATATTGCATTGCTTCTTTCATGTTTCAAAGTGAAATGTCCATTAAGTGGCACTAAACAGATCAATTTAAATCTGGAAACATTCTATTGCATTGGTTGTTGTACATTGTGGCAGTTTGGAAATGAAATGTTCGGTGAGTGGCAATTTAGGTTAAACAACATATCACATACACTAAACCTTACCCAAAACCTAACCAACAGTGTAAACAAAAGCAACTGAACTGTAAAATAAAAACATGTACTCTGAGCAACCATGCCATTTTAGCTTGCTCGGAACGTGTACCAGAGCACTGTACATCGCAAATTCAATGCAGTACCAGGTGAGCAACCAAGCACGTTTACTACATTAGAAAAGCCAAGCATAAGCAGTGATTAAGTGATGCAAACATCAAAATGTATTCATTTACTATTCATTCTCTATGATAAAAGTGTTTTTAGGTCATGACATAGTATTGTGCAAGGAATCAGGCTTAAATAAGTCACTATTAATTGATAATCTGCCCATGTAATCATAATTTGTGTGAAAAGGAATAAAAGTTGCTACTGTTTTACTGTCACCAGTGTTCGTTTCAGCTGTAATCTGCAGTGAACTGTATGCATAGGTATGTTTTCAGAGTTTTGAAAAAATGTAGGAAGAGGCACGTATTTCTAATGAGCATAGGTTGGACAGAACCCATGCACATACTACAAAGATCATAAAATCCATGCCTGTAATATTTAAGGAAAATATACTATCACTAAGAGCAGGATATTTGAATGCTTCCAACGTTCTCACAGCTGGACTGAATTACATTTTCATGGCTGGCATTTATTGTTATCTCAATGAAATTTTTTCCACGGTTTTGCTCAAGTCTGACAGGGATCATAAGCGATGCTAATGTGCACTTGGCTCGTTCCTACATTTGGAGATCTTCTCCTGCAGAGTTTAGTGTTTCTTGCAACCTGTATGTATTTTTCAAGTGAATGCAAATACCTTGATTATCTTTTTTAAGTTTAGAAGTTTATTTAGAGTTAGAACTTAACTCTAGAGCAGTGGTTCCCAATCCTGGTCGTGGAGAACCCCCAAAACTGCACATTTTAGATGTCTCCCTATTTAAACACACCTGATTCAACTCATCAGCTCATTAGTGAAGACTCCAAGACCTCAAATGTGAGGGTCAAATAAGAGAGACACCAAAAATGTGCAGTGTTGGGGGTTCTCCAGGACCAGGATTGGGAACCACTGCTCTAGAGGAATGTAGATCTTAAGATGAACCAAGCAGATTTTATATCAAAGTACCTTGTTCAGAATCACAGCTGCATTGAAAACACTCAGAAGTCTTTACCTTGCAGTAACTAACCTGGGATTTAAACCAAGAACCAGTTACAGGTTCAACATCACTCAATGAGTATCTGCAGCAGCAAATCCATGCAACATATTGAACTCTTTTTCATTTATCTAGTAAAAAGACTGAACTGAGTTTTCGTAGGACAATACTGTGCTTAAAATCACAATGTAAGATATTATCAAAGGTGGTTGTTTATTGCTACATGGAACAGTTGTCTGTCAGCAGGAATTTAGAAATCAAATCACCAGCATTCCGTGTCAGCATCTCACAAAGAGATCATGACAACACTTGTGCTGAAAAGGGCGTCTTAGGTCCTTCAAACTTCATCCCATGTAAGCCTCTAGGCTTTGTTTGGGACTCAAGGATGAACTGAGACATTGAAAGAGCCATTGTATTTAAAGATATGTTCGTTTACAACAAGTGTCACCTTCACCTCACCTTTACAGGAAGACTTCAATCCATCAACCAAGCTCTGACAGCCCCCTGCACTGGTGTCAGGCGGCTGTCTCATATTGCATTCAGTACAAAGCTGAGTTGTGTGGAAAACAGAATGGGATCCAATTATACTTCAGATTTGAAAAAAACAAGCCTCCCATTGCTGAGGGACGTCTTCTCAAAGGCAAGTTCAAAAAAGGTTCCCTATCGCTTCTCAGATTCCCTAATTTTGTTCCGCTACAGCACTCCGCGAAAAGGTAGGTCAAAGGTCAAATTATCCTGTATAAATATCTATCCAATGACACAAAGTCTGTGTATATTTGTAGTAACAATATACAAACTCTAAAGAGAAGAACTATTCTCAGAAATTTGTTGAATTGGTTTGCGAATGGTGCGGCTTGTGTTTGATTTGTTTGGACTGATCTCGCATGGATTGGAGCAAGGCCAGGATTGAGCTTCAGGTCTAAAGACAACAAAATAGGCATTCTGTTGCATTTTTGAATATCTCACAATTCTAGCAGCTTTACTGGAATATCAAAAAAGTCAAAAAATTGCATCATGATTTTCCAATCTGGGCTTTGGACCAACATGTTAAACCAGTGTTGTTGCAATTGAGCTGTACAAAACAGTTTGTTACAGTATCTAAGATTTAGTCTCCAGATGAATCTCTCTAGAGGACTCTCCAGAATTAAGCAAACACTGGTTGATTTGATGTGAAATCCATGATCTGGATCAGTACTCGGCTATAGCCCCATAGTCATTCAGTCTTAGCCGTGCTCCTGGCTGGGTATTTCTCAAATAAAACGACTCGTAGTCTGTAAAACCAACAAGACTCTATATGTCTTGGAGTCCGAAACCGAATGAACGGCTCCTCTCCTTCACACGATGGATACCAACGAGAGAACTTCAGCAGACCCTCTGGGTTTGATGCACGGCAGGAGAGTCCGGTTTGGATGCTTACGGTTCTCTGTACGTGGTCATGACGGATCATATGGGGGCGCCACCTTTGCCTCGAGTGGAGCGGAATATGCGTCCAGATGTGCTGCACTCGTACGGCACATCAGGTGCTGTTATACGGTCGCGATGTGGTGCTGTCAAAGGATAGCATCGAGCGAACGCAGAACTTTGCGGAGGGCTTGTAAATGTCCAGCCTCTCCTTTGGGCCGCTGGCGTCTCGCCAACGATAGGTCTTTTGTAACTTCCTATCAAAAATGTTGACAGCACTGTAGACCACCTCGGATGGGTAGATGCAAGGGCAGTTGGGTAATTCGGTCAGTACCTGGTGTAGGTATTTCTCGAGGAAGTCGTTCTTGCAATTCAGCCACTTCTCACAGCTGTCAACATCTACAGAGTAATCAGATCAATTTATTAACGTTGTCAAAAATATTTTTTATATATAACTTTTTGTTAATATTTTAAAAATATTATATTTCATATTATGCAAGAAAAAATTATTGAGAACCATGGCCTAACACGCAATAGGGGTTGTCTCAGTCTGCTGCCAAAACATAAAGATACAAAAATATATGTGCTGCAGGCAGCGGTCATGCTGAAACATAGCTGTTATGTACATTTATGTTCCATTGTAAAAAGATTAAAAAAAAACACTTTATCCTGTTATGTTTTTAAACTACTTTCATTATTATTGCGGTTAAATGAAAAGAGCTATTACATTCAATATTCAATGCCAAAAGTAAGAGACCAACAAAAAACTCCAAAGCAAACACCGGGGGTTTTGGAAAAGGACTCTTTATTTTGTGGTCTCAGTAACACTCTCTGTGGAGTATTTGTGAAAAATGTGAACGTCAGATCTTTTACAGTCTAACAAGACTCCCACAGAGTTCCTCCTGCTGCAGTCTCAGAAGAGAAGTTTCTACAACGACGCTGATTAAATGGGTTTTGAACTAGACATTAAGTTATATGAAAGCTAAGACAACAAATCTATAAACGTTTCAACTAATAAAAGAACACACTAGAAGCTTGAAAGGCAATTAACTGAAGCCTACAATAAGAGATTCAGTAGTGCAGTATGTTGCAGATAGCAAAAATACTAGTTATATAATTGGCAATAGTTACACTAACAAAAAAGTATCGAAAATTACCTTGGTACTAACAGTTTTTGAACAGTGTAACCTGGCACTGTAATGGGTTTTTGGACATGTGTTATGCAAATACCTTCTTCTTCTTCTTATTCCTGAAATACTGAAAATGTTCAGGTTTTGGCTTTTTTTCATACTTGCTGAAAAATGACTGAAAGGTAGTTTGACCAATAGTGTGCACGCATTGTACATAATTGACCAATCGTGGTGGGTGAGAAGATGGGATCTACAAAGAACAATGCAAATACGGGTACACATACTGTGTGAAGACTTCAGAGTCATTTTTGGCAATTTAGAACTCCCGACTAGAACATGTCTGGAAAAAGAGGACGTATGGTCACCCTAACCACATTTAAAAAGTACTATGGTACCACCAAAATACTGAATTGCTGAATGACCACACCACAGAAATACACAAACAAAACCAACCAACCTGTGCCAAAAAGTTCTGTGCTGTTTGCCACTTCATGAGGAGTAGGTTCTGTCACAGGAATTATGTCATCTATAGATGTAATAGAGAAGATATTTAAAATCAACATGAAATTTTAAATAAAAACACAATATGATCTTAACAACCCTCCTGAAAATAAAAATCTCTGTCAAAAACAAACCAAAAATCAAGACCAGTTTAGCTAGCAAAAGTAAGCACAATTCACTGAAATTTACTGACTTTCATGCTGGTTATCCACCATGCATAGGCGGAGCGTGTGTAAGGCTGGGCCAGGCTTAGCCTTCCCCTGGCCATGGGTCTGAAATTAATGGGCTGTTGCGAAGAAAGTGAAAATGAAATGGAAAATGTTGATTGCGGCGTTAAATTTAGATACACTGAACAAAATTATAAATGCAACACTTTTGTTTTTGCCCCCATTTTTCATGAGCTGAACTGAAAGATCTAAGACTTTTTCTATGTACACAAAAGGCCTATTTCTCTCAAATATTGTTCACAAATCTGTCTAAATCTGTGTTAGTGAGCACTTCTCCTTTGCCGAGATAATCCATCCACCTCACAGGTGTGGCATATCAAGATGCTGATTAGACAGCATGATTATTGCACAGGTGTGCCTTAGGCTGGCCACAATAAAAGGCCACTCTAAAATGTGCAGTTTTATCACACAGCACCATGCCACAGATGTCGCAAGTTTTGAGGGAGCGTGCAATTGGCATGCTGACTGCAGGAATGTCCACTAGAGATGTTGCTCATGAATTGAATGTTCATTTCTCTACCATAAGCCGTCACCAAAGTCGTTTTCAGAGAATTTGGCAGTACATCCAACCGGCCTCACAACCGCAGACCACGTGTAACCACACCAGCCCAGGACCTCCACATCCAGCATCTTCACCTCCAAGATCGTCTGAGACCAGCCACCCGGACAGCTGCTGCAACAATCGGTTTGCATAACCAAAGAATTTCTGCACAAACTGTCAGAAACCGTCTCAGGGAAGCTCATCTGCATGCTTGTCGTCCTCATTGGGGTCTCGACCTGACTGCAGTTCGTCGTTGTAACCGACTTGAGTGGGCAAATGCTCACATTCGATGGCGTCTGGCACTTTGGGGAGGTGTTCTCTTCACGGATGAATCCAGGTTTTCACTGTACAGGGCAGATGGCAGACAGTGTGTACGGCGTCGTGTGGGTGAGCGGTTTGCTGATGTCAACGTTGTGGATCGAGTGGCCCATGGTGGCGGTGGGGTTATGGTATGGGCAGGCGTATGTTATGGACAACGAACACAGGTGCATTTTATTGATGGCATTTTGAATGCACAGAGATACCGTGACGAGATCCTGAGGCCCATTGTTGTGCCATTCATCCACGACCATCACCTCATGTTGCAGCATGATAATGCACGGCCCCATGTTGCAAGGATCTGTACACAATTCCTGGAAGCTGAAAACATCCCAGTTCTTGCATGGCCAGCACCGGACATGTCCGGACATGTCACCCATTGAGCATGTTTGGGATGCTCTGGATCGGCATATACGACAGCGTGTTCCAGTTCCTGCCAATATCCAGCAACTTCGCACAGCCATTGAAGAGGAGTGGACCAACATTCCACAGGCCACAATCAACAACCTGATCAACTCTATGCGAAGGAGATGTGTTGCACTGCGTGAGGCAAATGGTGGTCACACCAGATACTGACTGGTTTTCGGACCCCAATACAGTAAAACTGCACATTTTAGAGTGGCCTTTTATTGTGGCCAGCCTAAGGCACTTCTGTGCAATAATCATGCTGTCTAATCGGGATCTTGATATGCCACACCTGTGAGGTGGATGGATTATTTTGGCAAAGGAGAAGTGCTCACTAACACAGATTTTGACGGATTAGTGAACAGTATATGAGAGAAATTGGCCTTTTGTGTACATAGAAAAAGTCTTAGATCTTTGAGTTCAGCTTATGAAAAATGGAGGCAAAAACAAAAGTGTTGCGTTTATAATTTTGTTCAGTGTATGTTCATTTGGGATATTTCTTTTTACATGTTTACAGCGTTGCGGATTATTACACAATTCTGTTGAGTTTATGAACACAATGGCCAATTAGAGGCATTCAGATTAGTCATCTGGAACATTTTGTTCAGTGCACGTGCTCACTGACTGAATCCTGCACTCTTGTGAATTCTCTCATCACAAACAACAAAGTACAGAAATACATACAGCATAAGAGATTCATTCATTATACAGTGTTGACAACTTCACTGATCATAACGGGAGTGTTTTAGTGTTTTTAGTGCTTAAACTCGAGCTAGACTTAAGTCATAATGTAATGTTCTTTGATAATGTAAATGTTCTTTGCTCGCTTTCTGTATATAATTGATTCACTGTTAGAATAACTGTGGAAATGAAAGCGTTATAATTAGCAACTTAAAATGTTTTTCTATTAAACTGTGATCATGTCAAATACAAATTCAGTCGTATTAAAAATATTTTATGACATGACACCCATATCTGGTACTTGCCTAAAAAGAAGGTTTTATGATGTGCATATAGTTAATAGATTACACAAACATTAGGCTACTTTTAGCCTTACCCAGGAGTTGTTTCACACTCCGCCTCTGCCACCATGGCTACACTAGTTAAGCTGGTCTGCCAGCAACAATAACGAGTTTAACCTGGTCCAGATCAAGGGGGCTAAAGTCTGATTTTTCATCCCCTTCTCAAAACTACACCATCTGGCTGAAAAAAAAACATATTTTTTTTTCTTTTGCCATTCAAAAATAGCAGTGTATTTTACATTGCAAATATTTCATTATAGCAAATACAGTAGATGTTTTTCCATTGACCAATTTATTTCAGAAGGCATTTGAAAGTATTTTAGATGGCTTCTAAAAAATATTTCTCCTATTATCTCCTATTATATTTTTATTATATTATATAATCCTATTATAGTTGTGTTTTTTTTCAGGAGCTGGAAATGTTCAAATTAATTGTTCTATGGTGTTTATGTAGATTTAGCACTGTAGAGCCTCACATAGCGTATTTGAGTTTGCAAGCGAACGGATTCTGTGTGTAATGCCCATTTGTGCATGGCA